>CAIGRO010001920.1:0-21771 GCA_903798355.1 Fraxinus baroniana
ATATAGTTAAATGGTATGCTAGAATAGGTTCAATTCTACTCGAAAGAGATTATTGAATATGTTAGAAACATTGATTCTTCAACTAAATCGTCGTGCTGTCAAATTGTGAAATAAGGGTTAACCGTGAACTTGTTTGGTGATTCGGGGATCCTAATGCACTTTTCATTCATTAATTTCATCAAACCCTTGCAATCGACATATTTTTGCTTTCATTTCGTAATAACAAAGTTCAAATTGTATGTTAATCATAATTTAGTTTTAAAATTTACGTCAACTATCATCTTAAGTTTTATATATTCGGTTAAGGTCTCGGTAATAGAAATCAAGTTAAACCAATCCTCGTGGACANGAACTTTACTTGGTGATTCGGGATCCTAGTTTACTTTTCATTTATTAATTTCATCAAACCCTTGCATTCGACATATTTTTGCTTTCATTTCGTAATTTTAGTTTAAATTGCATGTTAATCATAATTTAGTTTTAAAATTTACGTCAACTATCATCTTAAGTTTTATATATTCGGTTAAGGTCTCGGTAATAGAAATCAAGTTAAACCAATCCTCGTGGAAACGATACTCGAAATTCTAGGATTTCCACTTTATTACTTATCAACGAACTGTGCACATGCGGTGATTTAAACTCGAAACATATTTTCGTGAACATGCATGTTAACGAGTGTTTCAGTTACAAAAATCAGAGAGATTATGGGAGAAAGTACTTTCGATTTATTTTTGTATAATATCTAGTATTTATAATATATAAATCATTATGTAGTGTTTCATGAATTATTATTTTTTCATTTGTTATATGCGAATTTTTCTCATAAAATTTAGCTTTTGGGCTGGGGTAGCCCACCCCACCCTCCGCCCCTGGTCTGCATTATGTAAGCTGAGCAATGTCTTTCTGTAAAAGACTTCATTTTCGCCAATTAAACTTCAAACTTCAGCTTTTGATTATGATCATCACCTTCATGTGTGAAATCAAATACCCCGAGCAAGATGAAGAATAGAGATTCACTATTCCCATCTTGGAGATGAGAGTGGTAAGGACATAAGAAGAGATGGCCTTATTAAAAATATCGGCCAATTGTGCTTTGAGTCCGTACATGAGCTGTGATGAAACTGCCTTCTTGAATTTTGTCTCTAATGAGGTGACAATCAACATCTATATGTTTAGTACGTTCATGGAACACTGGATTGACATCAATATGCAAAGTTATCTAATTGTCACAGTAAAGAATTGTAGCAAATGGATGGGGAATGTGCAAGTCTTTCAGCAATTGTTTAATCCAAGTAAACTTAGAAGCAGTTGCTGCAAAATACCCTGGTCAGGATTACCCTTTAAATACTTCATGACTTTGTGAGCAGCTTGTAGATGAAGATCAGTTGGTTGAGACATGAATTGACTGAGTACTTGCACCGAGTTGCTGATGTCTGGTCTTGTAATAGTTAAATACAATAACCTGCCAACAAGTCTTTTATAAATACTTGGATCAGAAAGAGGACACCCCAATTCTTTGCTGAGCTTGATATTTTGGTCCATAGGAAGTTTAGCTGTTTTGGAACCAAGAGTACCCGAATCTGCTAGTATGTCGGGTGTATACTTTCTTTGAGATAAATGAATCCCTTATACAGATCTTGCCATTTCAATTACAAGGAAATAACGAAGGATACTAAGATCCTTAATCTTAAAAGTATTCAAGAACAATTTGAGAGCATTAATACAATCAAGAGAGTTATTAGCAACCACAATATCATCCACATAAACCAATAAAGCAGTAAAAGAATCTCCATTAATCATTGTAAATAAGCTATAATCTGATTTGGATTGTTGAAATCTAAAGTGTATAAGTGAGTCTGAAAATTTGGAGTGCCATTGGTGATATGCCTATTTAAGGCCATATAAACTTTTGAGTAGTTTGCATACTTGTCCAAGTTTTCCTTTGTCATAACTGGGGGTTTACGCATATAAATTTCCTCTTTTAGCTCTTCATGAAAGAAAGCATTATTAACATCAAATTTTTGCAAATACCAGCCATGTATGGCAGAAAGTGCAAGGAGACAACGAATTGTGACCATCTTGGCTACAGAGGAAAAGATCTCATCATAGTCAATCCCTTCATGTTGTGTATAACCCTTGGCCACTAATCTGGCCTTTTAACCTTTTAACTGCCTCATCCGAATTAAATTTAATCTTGTAGACATACTCGCAATCTACTGGTTCCTTACCAGGTGGCACATCAATCAATTCCCAAGTCTTGTTGCATCTAATTCTGCTTTTATAGCCTCACACCAACCCGGATACTTAACAACTTGATTGTATGTTTGAGGATCAGTTTGAGAGCAAATAAAAGTTGAAAAAGCAGCATAATCATGAGACAAACGATGATATGATAAGGAATTGGTCAAAGGAAAAGCGGTACTTGAATTGGAAGAGGACTGCCCGGCCAATGATTGGTTTGGGAAAGTGAAGTGCACTGGTTGACAATGAGAATCCTGCAGATACTATGGTGCTTTTCTAACTTTTGTTGACTTGTGGATAGTGAGTGAGCTTGGGTAATTTCTTTTGTAGCATAAGATAAATTAGAAGTAGGAGGGAAATAAGCTAACTAAGAAGTTTGAACAGGGCTATTAAAATGGAGACATGAGTGGAAGAAGTGTCTGAATTTCCATTTAAATATGATTTCTTGTAATTTATTGTAATTTCGATATGTTAGACTAATTTTATATATTGATAGGATGAGATGAACCCTTGTTACGATATCTTTAGATTTTAATTAATTATATTTTTTTATATAGTTTCAATAGGTATCCTGGCACTTGTTAATGTATTTATTATATTTGCACCTTTCATCGAGAAATAAAAGGGTCGCATGAGGGGAATAGATTTAATCACATTGACCAAAGGTGATTAAATAAATATGAAAAGAAAAGATCAATTACTTAATTTCAAAGGATCAAGTTTTTACCCAACAATATGAAAAGAAAAAAAGGCAACAAACAAGTGAGTGAGCAAGTCTTTTCACAGAAATCAAGTTGAGTGTGAAAGATGGGATACACAAAACATATTCTAGAATGAGTTTTTCATTGATATGAAATGTTCCTGTGTGTGTGATAAGTGCTTCACCGCCATTTGGCATTTTTACAAAATAAGATACATCTTAAACAATGGTGGTAAATGGGGAGATATTGCAGACCTTGTGGTCTGTAGCACCTGTGTCAATAATGTAAGGGGTTTTAGTAGGGAATAAAGTCTTTGAGAAGATGTGGAAAAAGATATAGATATACTAGACATGGTAGGAGCTTCTACTGCATTAACTTTGGGATGAAAAGCTGCCTTGGATGGATTAGGGGAAGTAGAAGGAATTATTGGATTGTCCTTTTGCTACAATAGAGAAAGTAATTGTTGATACTATCCTTTTGTAAGGCCAACTCTTGAATCTGGATCATCTTCTTGATTAGTAGTAGCAAGGGCGGATCCAGAAATTTTTCACACACGGGCTAAAATTTAAAAGTTTATATAATAAATTTATATATAAATTAAAGTCAAATTTATTTAATTTGAAGTTGTTCCTGACGAGATTTTGAAACATAAAATTCATCTACAACAGAATATATATCTATCTTTTGAGCAAGTTCTCGTTCGATGAAGAGTGTCATACAATATCAAGAAATATAATTTAATAAGCCGGCAAGGCAACAAAAATAATTCATGATGCCGACAAGGCAATAACAACAATCATTATGTCGATAAGACAACATTTCAACAAAACAACTTAGACAAGTAGGCGAAAACATTCAATTTAATATTTTTCCAGCAAGGCAATAAGCAGAGAGATGAACAACTTGACTTACTAGGGTGTATTCAAGCTTTTGCTTTTCCTACGTGACTGGAATTAATCATGTTGACACTTGACAAAATTCCCTGTTGACAATGAAGAAGAACTCCGCATTAGATTTTAGAAAGAACTTTTTCTACATCCGCAACCACAATCGATGAAATCACAAATTTACTATTGAACCTAAATTGTTTACAACTAAACCACATAAACAAAAAAGTGCAAATTAGTCTAATTGTTTTACAGCTTATTTAAGGTAATTATATTCAAAATTTATCATCATAGCAATTAAACCAAGAAAAGATATATAAACACGGTAAGAACATAATAATGTAATGTTCATTAATTGAAGTTGAACATTGGGACCATGGAATTTATAAACACGAGTAATGTAATTTTCATTAATTGAACAATATAATTAAATAAATTTCAGTCATGAATATTTATTTTTGAGAAAATTTGCTTGATGCTCAATTACTCTTTTCATTGTTGAAGTCATTCGGTGGGCCGTATAAAGAAAAATACTTCCATTATTAAAACAATTCCAATAATACGACATTAGATTTCCTCTCCTTTTCTCTCTCTAATGGCAAAATATATCTGTTAATTTTTTTTAACACAAACACAACAAACAATAGCAGTTAACAATTGAGAGATTTCTTTAATTCCTCCACCTACCGATCGAATTCTGGGATCTCAGGTGCGTGCCAATTTACCGAAGGCAATGCTTTCTCAGAATATCCATGAAGCAATATTCAAGGGTACATGAAATATGGGTGTCGGGTGATGATGACAACCTATTCGCTTGCGATGAATGTATTTTGCCTAGGGGTCGGAACTTGCCTGGTGGTGGCAGCGGCGGTACCGATGGAGTATTGTCAAATGGAAGTGAAAATAGTTGGACAAACATTCTGAATAGAAATTACAAATTAGGTTTGGGTTTAAATTTAATCTTTCATTTCAAGATTGATTTTGTAAGTTTGATTCTGTTACATTTTGTTGGGTAAAAAATCGAAATGGACTTTTCAATATTTTTTTTATGGATATGGGCTGACCATATTAGTAAGTGGGTTAAACCAAAAAAGAAGAAGAATGGAGTACTGGATCTGGACTTGGGCGACCACGGGCTGTAGTCCAAGCTAGCCCGTGCTTGGATCCACCCCTGATTGTTCTCATTGTGTTCTTAATCATGATCTCAGTTCATCAACCAAAGTTTAAACTAATTCAACCTATTCTATCAAATACAGTTATCCCAAAAATACATGACAATTTTCATGATTGTTGTGCTTAAAATATCAAAATAGTAACGTTGCATCACTTATTAAAAATTCATGAACCATAAACAATTACGAATAATCATGTTCATTGGTTATTAAAGTTTTCCAACTCACACATAAAGTAATAAAATATTTATATAAATTTTTTCAATTTTTATTTTTATGCCCATCACACAAACAAACAACTATAGCAAAAATAATTAAGCTACACCATCAAACTTAAAATACACATTGTTTTCAATGTCTGCACAAAGAAAAGTGAGTAACACTCGTAGTGTAATAAGATGATGTCTCAATATTAGCGCTTGATCTTCTATATTCCTTCTTCTTTATACCAATACAATCACACGAAAGTTAAAGCATTAATGAGTGCGTGTGGGATGAGGGAAAATTTAACATGATTGTAATGTTAGGAATACTGCTATAAATATAGATTAGTGATAAGTATATTTTATACACTTATTCGGGCTCTAAAATATTCACATTTCGTAATTCTTTTAATGAAATTATAGCCCAATTTATTATATAATATGTTAAGGTGAAACTCAATGAATGGAAGTGAAATTTGAAGAATTAAGCGAAAAATTGTGAAAATGGTAAGATCTAAAGTTTGGGAACTAAAGTGCAAATACTCAAAATTTGTGTCAAAGTTCATGATGAAGATTCGAGAATGCTATGGGTCAAATGGATACAATTAAAGGTCAAAAAGAGTGAAAACAAATCAATTTTCAACTGTGCAAAGATGTCTAAATTTTTAGTTGGAGATTGAGGCCCATATTTGGCCTAGTAAACGTTGGAATTGAAAAAGAACTATCTCTAGGAAAGTTAACCCTTTGGGTTATCTTTCCAATGCATTTTGAATCGCTTTAATAGGATAATGGGAGAAAAATTTATAATAAAAATGCTAAAACATACGCAGAGTTTGGAACAACGACTCAGCGCCCAGGCTCCTACTGATTATTTTGGCGCGCCACCATAGCGCCTAGGAGCTGTCTGTACAAAAATCATAGTGCCTAGGCGCTGCATCGTACAAGTAGGTTTTTGATTGAATGGGCTGCTAGAAGCCCAAAAAAAGACTCCAATTTAGCCAATGACGTATAGGGAACTATAAATAGAGAAAAAAAAAGGCACGAATGGAGGGGGGTTTCACACATTGAAAAAAAGATAAATACAACGAGAGATCGAAGAATCAAATCAAGGGAAGAAATTCATCATGGGATTCAAGCTTAAAGCAAGGATTGAAAGCGAAAGAAGACCTTGGTGCAAGGGTTGATTTTTTTCCATATGTTTATTCAATTAATCCGGTGATGTACTCAAAGTTGTTTATTTATTTTTCCTTTTACATTATGTTTAACTAAACTCTAAATTGGACAAAGAATGTAGTCTTTTTATGATTCTTGATTATTTAATTCAAAGATTTCTGTAGCATATTTTTTTATGTATTGATTTTGTTATGTGATTAATACTTTTAATTATCTGGCCAATAATTTGATGATTACTTGAGTTTCTTACGAATCAAGAGGAGAGTTTGAGGCTTAGAAAGTATGACAAAATTCGGTAAAGTAAAATAACATGTAGAGATACATATACTAATTATTGCGGTCGTTATATGAATTCTTAAAACCATAATTTTTAACTAAAGGCAAGTCGTATAGAGATATATAACTGAATTAGTTAAATAGGCTCAATGAGAACTCGAGATGGGTAAATTAAATACCATAGAAGGATTCAACCGAACATTACATTATGTTAGAATCTTAAATTAAAAATTGAGGTGATCATTAGATGAACTTGTTTTGCCCTAATATTCATTACGTATTCGAATCTTTTATAAATCAGTTTTTGCAATCGTCTCATACTTTCCATCAGTTTAAGGTAGTTATTTCACGGAAAAGAATATTCACAACTATTACCATTCTTTGTTTATCTCTATTTTTTTTTTTTTTTATTTATCAAATATGAGTTAAAGTAGACTAAGTCTGATATAGTCCTCGTGGGAACGATAATCCGGACTCAAAGGTCCACTATATTACTTATTACGATATCGTACACTTACGATATAAAAAACACAACAATATCGCAAGTGTACGATATCGTAACAAGTAATATAGTGGACCTTTGAGTCCGAATTATCGTTTCCGCGAGGACTATAGTTCAGACTTAGTCAACTTTTACTAACTCCTATTTGATAAGAAGACAAACAAAGAATGATAATGGTTGTGTATAATTTTTTTTTTCTTTTTTGTGAACTAACTAACTAACTTAAACTAATAGAATGTATGAAGAGATTTCAAACAATGATTGATAAAAGATTCGAATACGTGATGAATATTAGGATAAAACAAGTTCATCTAATGATCACCCGAATTCCTAATTTAAGATTCTAACCTAATGTAGTGTTCGATCTAATTCTTCTATGATATTCAATTTACCCATCTCAAGTTCTCATTTAGCCTATTTAACTAATTCAATTTCATATATTTATGCGAATTACCCTTAGTTAAATGAATTATAGTTCTAAAAATTCCTATAACGACCGCACTAACTAGTATAGGTATCTCTACATGCTCTATTAATTTACTAAATTTTATTATTCATTCTAAGCCTCAAACTTACCTTTCGATTCGTAAGAAACTCAAGCAGGCTTCAAATTATTGGCCAGATAGTTTAAAACATTTATCTCATAATAAAATCAACACATAAAAGAATAAAACACGGAGATCTTGAAATTAAGAATCAAGGATCACAAAAGACTACATTGTTTGCCATAATTTAGAGTTTAGTTACATATAATGTAAAAAGAAAAATAAAGAACTATGTTTGAGTACACCACCGGATTAATTGAAGAAAGATATGGAAAAAAATTAACTCTTGCACCAAGATCTTCGTCCGCTTCCAATCTTTGCTTTAAACTTGAATCTTGCGATGAATTTCTTCTCTTGATTTGGCTCTTTGATCTCTCGTTGTATCTCTCTTTTTTTTTAAATGTGTGTAGCCCTCAATTCGTGCATTCTTTGGTTTATTTATAGTTTCCTACATGTCCTTTGCCAAATAGGAGTCTTTTTCTGGGCTTCTCGTGGCCCAAAATAAACCCTAAAAAGGGTAGCACCTTGCTGCTTTGTTTTCTTCTTTTTTTAGTGCTTGGGCGCTACTTGTATGGCACTTGGGTGCCATTTTTCTGTCTCTTTTCCCATTTTACTTGCTCCAACACCTCCATTTTCACCTATTTACCATACCTTCAAAACAACACTAGCACACACATTAAAAACGTGCTATAACCATAAAAATTAGGCAAACAATTACGTTAATTTGGTATAAAACTCGTGCGTAAAACAGACTTATCAAATACCCAAAACTTAACATTTTGCTAGTCTTCAGGCAAACACATATACAAAGAAAATCAACTAGAAACGGCACACAAACTTAGTCAGATAGCTTGTAATTTAACTCAGTATTGAGAACATTGTATCATATCTATGAATGACTTCAAAATTACAATACAAGAGCTAACTTCCACTTATCCCATGCAAACTAGTGTGTGTGTGAAAAATCAAGTGTAACGTCGAACATTTACAAGTTGGTTCAATTCTCCACCCTCAATGGACAATTCTTTCCTTACATCGCTCGTGAGATTCACATACTCCCAGACTTGTTTTCGTTTACGCTCACCATGGTGTAATTCTAAGTCTAGTTTCATCACTTCCTCACACCTCTCTAATTTGGTTTCGTCTAATCGGCAAGGTCAACTATTTATTCAAGCTATGATTCTCCCAATAGTGAGTGTTCAACAAACTAGCTTATACTAGATGATTCAAACCCACTAGTTATCTAGACCCTCAACAATGAATTCTTTCTTGAACTCTTGCATTTTTTTTCTTTTTTTATCAATCCATTATTGATCTCACACATTTTTCTCTTCTTGACCTCTGTAGCGAACTTTTAGTTGATAACTCCCTGGCTTTTGAAAACCAAAGGGTACCAAGTTTCAAGATATCCTATAGACTTAATTACTCGAGTAAAAAAGGTGCCAGCGTGAAACATAAACTCAATCAATGCATTTGCTTATTTTATATAAAAGAAAAACAAAATATATAGGGGTAGATTCATAGCATTTGGTCATCCACAAGCATATACTAGGAAGTTGAAATACTCCACAAAAATCTTATTACATGCACGGAATCTCCACAATCCTAAACCATCTCTTTCAATGGTTAGCACGTTCCAAATATATATATGGTCAAGGGTTGTTGTAAATCATGGTTTAAGGGGTTAAGCACCTAGGTCATCTCTATAGCCTAAGCATATGAACCTTCTTGTTCTTGTACGATGCTATACCTCATTTTAGTGCATAATTATTGTCACGTTTATCATGGATAAGGGGAAATTAAAACTCAAGCACATGATTTCTCCCCATTATCAAACTAATACATGCTCTCAACTATTTTCATCATTGAAACAAGACTATCTGACACAAGCACACAAACATTGTAATACTTTTACCTTTTTTTTTTTTTTTTTGATTATTATATCAACACACAAAACATGCCAATAACACAAAACACAAAATAAATATGCTAAATCACTCCAACGACATATGCAAAATAAATACCCCCAAACTTAAGATGAACATTGTCCCCGATGTTAAAAAGCAAGAACGAGAGGAATACTTACCTGAGAAAAGACACTAATTGTCTTCAACGTCGTCGGTGTCATCTCGAGGTGTGGTCTGATTTGCAGTGTGATCAGGTAGTAGAGGTGGCTGAAGGAAAGTCCGGTTAGAAAAAATGGAAGCCAGGACCAAGTTGGATTTATTCTGGTAATGGAACTGCTTGTACATAGTGTTTTGCATCAAATTCAACTGTAGTTGCATCACGTTCAACTATGTATCAAGGTCCACGTTACGGTCGCCAGGTGGTTGCAGTTGGTGTGATCGAGATTGCTGATATGCAAAACAAGTTCATCTAACGATCACCTTAATTCCTAATTTAAGATTCTAACCTAATGTAGTGTTCGATCAAATTCTTCTATGCTATTCAATTTACTCGTCTCGAGTTCTCATTGAGCATATTTAACTAATTCAATTCAATATCTACATGCGAATTACCCTTAGTTAAACGAATTATAGTTTTAAGAATTCCTATAATGACCGCAATAATTAGTTATACTAATTTACCAGATTTTATTATTCGTTCTAAGCCTCAAACTTACCTCTCGATTCGTAAGAAACTCAAGTAATTATCAAATTATTGGCCACATAATTTAAAACATTTATCTCATAATAAAATCAACACATAAAAGACTAAAACACGTAAATCTTGAAATTAAAGAATCAAGGGTCACAAAAGACTACATTGTTTGCCCTAATTTAGAGATTAGTTACACATAATGTAAAAAGAAAAATAAATAACTATGTTTGAGTATATTGCCGGATTAATTGAATAAAGATATGGAAAAGAATCAACTCCTGCACCAAGATCTTCTTCCATTTCCAATCTTTGCTTTAAACTTGAATACCGCGATGAATTTCTTCTCTTGATTTGGCTCTTTGATCTATCATTGTATCTCTCTTTTTTTCAATGTGTGGAACCCACAATTCGTGCCTTCTTTGATCTATTATAGTTTCCTACACGTCCTTGGCCAAATTGGAGTCTTTTTCTAGGCTTCTCACGGCCCAAAACAAACCCTAAAAAACTTACGTTGCTGCGCCTAGACGTTGCGAAGATTACCCAGGCAACACCCATGTTGTTGGTTCTCTGCTGCTAGGTTGCTGCTTTGTTTTCCTCTCTTTCTTTTTTTTTTTTTCAGCGCTTGGGCACCATTTTTCTGTCTCTTTTCCCATTTTACTTACTTCAACACCTCCCCTTTCACTTCTTTACCATACCTTCAAAACAACGCTAGCATACACATTAAAAACGTTCTATAACCATAAAAATTAGGCAAACAATTAAATTAATTTTGTATAGAACTTGTGCGTAAAACACACTCATCAACTAGTAAAATAAGATAAACAATAATTAAACCTATCTAAGTACTAAATATAATTCTAATCACTACATGCAATTGAAATGACTGAAAGTAAAATAAGTAAAACTGCAAAAAAATTGGATTGCCTCCTAATAAGAACTTGTTTATAGTCCTAGCTAGCCTAATGATTTGCAAAATTGCTTCAAGGCACTTTGATACGGCTTTGGAGGCCTTTCTTTGATTGTGGTAGTTGACTTTGTACCAAGCATTATATTTCCTCCAAACTTTTAATTTTTCATTTTTCACATATATGACTTGTCTATTCCACCTGATTCGAACAAAACTTAGAATATTTCTATTTTATCGATTTCATCACAAAATTAATTAAGTCGAAAAATTGCATTATGATGAATTCCTCAACTTCTATATATTCTTTTTTAATTGATGATTCCTTGGGTTGAATGACATGGAGAACCTCGATAGTAACATCATATGACTTGCCTACACCACTCAATTTGAACTCAATCATGAAGACTTCAACCTCTTTCCCAATTTTAATCACAAAATCAATGAAGTCAAAAGATTGCTATCTAATTCCATTCGGAGATTATTTTAGTCAACTAACATATTTGTTAAGTCTAAAATTGTAAATGGCAATTTCATAAGTCAAAATCATATTTTAGTTGAATTGCATTAGAAATTAATCAAGTTCTAATCAAAGTCAAAATAGGTTTAGTAAAGTCCAAGTTATTGTAAAAATAGTTTGACGTTGATAGAGTCCAAAAAGGAGTTAAAGAAATTCAAGAAGAAGATCAAGATTCGGACTTGAAGAAGTTGATATCGAGAAGGACGCTTTTTCACTAGCCTGTCGCACAACTAGCACTCGAGCGGTAGAAGCAGAGTCACTATCACCCGCCTAGAGCTAGACTGCACTGGAGCGACATGCAGGTCACTCATCTAGCGCTAGCATTGCACTCGAGCGACAGTCGACGTCCAGCAATCCTGTCTTACTTCAAACACCTGATTTTAAATCCCTTTTCATCCCAAACACTTTTCCCTATATATAGCATACCTCATAAACATCTCAAAGCATGTTGAATCAAATTTTTCCATAGAGATCATTCCTTTGAAAATCCAAAAACAATTTCATTGATTTCAATATTCAACCACCATATTATTTGAGCCATAAATTCATCAAAATTTAGATTTGTTGATTGAGCTATAAACCTTCATATTAAAACACAAATCAAAACACAGAAGATCATTGATCAAACACCAAACCTACATATGCTAATTAGTCTTTTTTTTTTTTCAGAGTTTTTGGAGTTTTAGGAAGAAGCGCTTGAAGGTCCTTAGGAGATAAACGATTCTAAGGGTCGGAAGCTGGTGTGAGGAGCACACAGTCCAAGAGGGCCAAAGTGATTACAGATAGAAAGTCAGAGGGGAATAAAAGTTAGTAGGGTTTGGACCATACTGTAACTCTCATCGTTTATAGTGGATTGTTGATCGGCAAAATGCTCGAAATTTTTGATCCTTTGTAAAGGGTTTTCTCTGTGATCATATTGATATTTTTTACTTCACTTATTTTACAAATTGTAATATTCAAACTTAGGATAAATTGACTTGATTGAGCTAATCATCTAGAAACAATTAAAATGACTTGTTGCTTTTAATTGCTTGATTCCACTTTTGAGGTCTAAATATTCGGTAATTTGAGATTTTCACTTTTTGATTTTCCAAGTTATTGATAGATTCTTATTGAGTCTAGAATTGTGTCTTAGTCCTTTGAATGAATTGACATGTAGTGTATTCTAGTCTTTTTAATGCTTCTTCCAATATGTTGTTTGGATTATCCAAACTTATTTGGACTCCAATCATTTGCTTCACAAAGTAATCCCCCAAAGTCAAGTTATTTTGATCATCCTCATCAACTTTGGCAAATATATTATATCTCTTCTTTTAAAGTAGTGAAGGGCGAAGAGATTATCCATAAGCATTTTATCTTCATCGATTTCAAAAATACATTATATTCCTCCATCGAAAGTGGTAAAGGATAACGAGATCCCCCATAAGCATGTTATTTTCATCTATTTTAGGATTCCATATCTCCATTTATTGCTGGTCTCTTGCTTCTTTCAATTCCCTCACAATGAAGTCAAGAAAAAAAGGTAGAATATTAGCAAAAGCAGAAGAAAAGCAAAAAATAGAAAATGAAAACGAAAAAGAAATTCAAATTAAAGTAAGAATTAACTAAAGACTAATTAAGCCCCTGTTTAACAACTATTATTTTAAAAATCTTTTTTTATATACTCCTTTTCAATCATACATTTATAAAATAAAATATTCTACACGTAAACAAAGAATAGTTTCTTGCTTTCTAACCAAACATTCTCTTAAAAATTACTATTCAAAACACTATTTATGAGAAAAAAATGACCATCAAATAGGGGCTAAATACTTTAGTCCCCGACAACAAAGTGAAAAACTTAATCACTCAAGTCTTGTAAGTGTACGATATATTTCTCAATTAATAAAGAAAGAGTAAATTATTGTTTCCACAATGACTAAGTATTTAATCTAATTTTAATTAACACCAACTTTGATCAAATAACAAGATTATATGAGTTTATAAATGATTTATATTAACAACCTAATATTTATAACTAATCTAACTAATTAATTGATAGCATTTATTAAACTCAAATAATTGACAAACAGAAGGACTTCGAATTTCCCTACATTCTTCATTTTATTATCAATTCAAGATTTAGACAATGCATATTTGAATATGAATATGAATATCAATGTTCCTAATTCGTTTAATAATCTCTTTCGAGTAGAATTAAATATATAAACACACATAATCATCATATATCTCTCTCTGAAGAATGAAAATGTATTACATTACAAGAACATCGCAAATGATTACGTAAAACATAGTTGTATATCTTTATCTCCTATCAGACTTTACAAAAATTATTACAACATGTCAAATTCATATTCCTTATCTCGAATGTCAATAGAACTCACAAGACAATTCAATAAGTAATCAATTAATTGAAAGCATTAAATTCCTAACAATCATATATATATATATATATTAGTCAAGCATCATATTAGTCACATAACACCAAATAAATTGATACAACATCACCCGGATTTAAGGTTAAGAAACAAGATGGGAAGAAATTTGAAAGACTTGAATCTCTTAAATGGCGTCTTGATCAATCTTCTTTGATTATCTTTTTTTCTTTTTTATTATTAAAAGAATAGACGTATGAAAGTGTATGTGATCGTGTTTTGTTAAAAAAAAAAAACCTTTATAAAGCTTGTAAGAACAATGGTTTTTAGATAAAAAGTTTCTTCTTTAGCTTTCTTCCTTGGAACAAATATGGAGTTTGTAATTGTAAAAGCCTCATTTGACTTGACTAATATGTATATATTGAATCCCTAAAAGCCCTCCCTCATGCCTTTAATAATGAATCATCAGGTCTGTAATGACCCAATCTTGCGCCGTAATTGTTATCATATCATACGTATTATCCACTTTGGGAGAGCATAGGCCCATTTTACCCTTCACGACTTTCCGATGTGTCCCCAGGATTCGAACCAAAGACCTCCATCATATGGGAGACTTTAGTTGATAACGACTACGACGCAAGGTCAGGTCGTTACAAAAAAAAGACTTTTGGGTTGGAAATAGAGAATGATCATGAGCATGAACCTGAGCCATAGGTTGAGATGGACATAGAGTTCGGGCCTCAGGCAGAAGACACTTCCGAAGATGAAGTGTCGCCAAAGAAGATCCACAAAACTCATAGGGGTTAGAGACTTAGATTTCATTTCCTTTTGATATTTTCCTTTATGTTATTGGAAGTTAAAATTTATCGAATTATTGTGAATCTTGATTCCAAGGAGTACAAAAAAAAAACGAGCATTTTTTTTGTAACGATTGACCTTTCGTTGAATCGTTATCATATCATACGTACTGTCCACTTTAGGAGAGTGTAGGCCCATCTTATCCCTCATGTCTTTTTGACGTGTCCCCAGGATTCGAACCCAAGACTTCCATCATATGGGAGACTTAAGTTGAATCCTAGTACCAATTGAAACGATTTCGGTGCAAGGTCGAGTCATTACAAGTTTTTTTGTAATGACCCGACCCTGCGCCACAGTCATTATTATATCATATGTACTGTCCACTTTGGGAGAGTATAAGCCCATCTTACCCCTCATGACTTTCTGATGCGTCCCAAGATTTGAATCCAAGACCTCCAAACAACCCGACCTTGCATCGCAATCGTTATCATATCATAAGTACTGTCCATTTTGGGAGAGCATAGCCCATCTTACCCCTAACAGCTTTCTGTCGCATCCCCAGGATTCGAACCCAAGACCTTCATCATATGGAAGACTTAAGTTAAATCCTAGTAAGATGGGCCTATGCTTTCCCAAAGTGGACAGTACGTATGATATAATAACGATTGTGATGCAAGGTCGGGTCGTTACAAGGTCATTAAAATAGGCCCACACTCCTAGACGTCGAAGCCTACAGTAATATAGTATGAGGAAAGTAACCAAAGTGGATAGTGTCGGCATGAACGAGGACCAAGCCGCATGACTAGAAGACACACCTGCTGGTGGCAGTTAAGGATTTGGCATAAGTTATGGATCTTTTTTTGGCAAAGATCTGTCCAAAATAAAATCTCAATGAATGATGGATTTGACATCTTTATAATAGACTCCAATGTGTCAATTCAAATCCGGAAATATTAAATGCTCGCCCACCTGTAGAGTGATAGATGGACATCTATGAAGAAATGCTTCGAACCAGCAGATGAGCCACGTGATCTCCATCTAACAGTTCTTCTTCCATCTTTTTCTCTATAAATACTTATGCTCTATGCCTTTGTAAGTTAATGTACTTTCACTATTAAAAATTCACAATTTCTCCTCCCTTCTTGAAATAACATAGAAATTTCGGTGGTTCCCGCTACCGAAATTGGTTATTTGCAATTATCGTCTATTAACTTGATCGTTGAAGTGTTTGTGGCATCTACCACCACCATCGAGAATGTCCATGAGCAACCGACCATTTGTACCAAGTGTGCAGGGAGGAGTATACATGGAATTGCTTTCTGTTGGCCACGTGGAGCTCCATTGTCTAGGGTGTTGCATTTTTTATATCGCAAGTGTAAGATATCATAACAAGCATTATAGTGGATCTTTGAGTCCAGATATTATTCCCACGAGGACTATACTTCAGGACTTAATCTAATTTTTATAACTCATATTTGATAAAAGCGAGTAAAGAATGATGATAGTTGTGATTATTTTTTATAACTACTTTTAACTACTTGAAAATATCAAAATTTTGCAAACAACGGTTGATTGAAGATTCAAATATGGGATAAATATCAGTACGTAACAATTTCATTTATTGATCACCTTAATTCTTAATTCAAGATTCATAACCTAATATAGTATTCGATAGAATTCTTCTATCGTATTCAATTTACCCCTCTCGAGTTCTCATTGAACCTATTTAACTAATTCAATTCTATATCTCTGTATGAATCAACCTTAGTTAAACGAAATACTAGTTCAAAGAATTCATATTATGACCGCAATAATTAATATATATATATTAATTTACCGGATTTACTAAATGGCCTAAATCTCAAACTTATCTATCTATACGTAAGAGACCCATATAATCATCAAATTAGTGATCAGTTAATTCAATACATTAAACTCTTAGTAAAACCAACATATATATGAATAAATCACAAAAATCTTGAATAGAAGAATAAATGATCACAAGTTGATTACATTGATTTCCCTAATATGAAAATTAGTTACTCATAATGTAAAAATAAACACAAGAAATTGTCTTTAAATTCATCATCGGATACTTTGAATAAAGATGTAGAAACAATTTAATCTTGTACCAAGATCTCATTTCTTTTCCAATTAATGCTTCAAACTTGAATTCCTTGATGCTTTCCTCCTTTGAGTTTTGCTCTTCAACAATCTCTATTTGTATCCCTTTTTTTGTTCAATGTGTGGAACCCCCCAAAATTTCCTCATTCATTCTATTTATACTCCCCTACACGTTCTCCCCAAATTTGGAATTTTTTTGGACTTTTCACAGGCTAAAACAGCATAATCCTAAAATTTACGGCGCAGCTCCACAATATATATCTGGACAGTGCCTAGGTTGAATATATTTGAGAGCTTGTATTAATTTGTGGATGGTGGATGGATTATGTGCTTGAGTTTAATTTCCTGCTTATCCATGGAAACGTAACAATGATTATGCATGATAATTAAGTATAGCATCGTACATGAACATGAAGGTTCATATACATAGGCTAAATAGATGAATTAAGTGCGAAACCCCTTAACCCTTGATTCACAACATCCTTTAACCCGTATACATAACAATTTGGGGGCGTTCTAACAAATGAAAGACACGATTTAAGATTGTGGTGATTTCGTACATGTGAATAAGATTTGTGTAGAGTGTCTTTGGTTTTCTAGTATAAGCTTGGTGATGACCAAATGTCAGGGATCTAACCTTTGTAAATTTTTCTTTTCTTTTATAGAAAATAAGTATTGCACTTATTGAACTTATGCCTCATGATGTCACCTTGTTTACTCAAGTTAGTAAGTCCATGGGGGTATTTTGAAACCTAGTACCCTTTGGTATTCAAAAGCCGAGGAGTTATCAACTAAAAGCTTGTTATAGGGGTCAAAAAGAGAAAAAATGGGTGAGGTCAATATTGGGCTGAAAATAAACATCAAAAAGAGACAAACTTTATGCTAGAATGTAAATAAGAATTCACTATTGGGGGCCTAGATAACTAGTGAGTTTGAATCATTTAGTATAAACTAGTTTGTCGAATCACTCATGAATTGAGAGAATCATCGCATGAATAAATTGTTGACGTTGCTGGTTGAACGAAATCAAATTAGAGGTGTGTAAGGAATTGATAAGTGAAACTAAACTTTAGAATTACACCATGGTGGGAGAATGAAAGAAAACAAGTTTCGGGATGTGTGAATCTCACGAGCGAAGAAAGGAAAGGATTGTCCATTGAGGGTTGGTAATTTAACCAATTTGTGAATGTACGGTGCTACACTTGATTCTTCACACACACCCATTTTGCATTGGATAAGTGGAAGTTTGGCTATTGTATTGTGATTTTGAAATCATTTATGAATGTGATATATTGTTCTCAAAATTGATCTAAATTACGAGCTATCTGACTACGTTTATGTTTGTGTGTTCTTCTATTTTTTATTTTCTTGTTTCTTTGTGTTTGCTCAAGGACTAGCAAACCGTTAAGTTCAGAGGTATTTGACGAGTGTGTTTTTACTCATGAGTTTTATACAAATCTAACTTAATTTTTGGCCAAATTTTATGAATATAGTACATTTTTTGATGTGTTTGCTAGTGTTGTTTTAAAGGTATGGTGATGTGATGTTAAAGGGGTGTTGAAGTTTATAGACAAGCCAAAATCAATATAAAGAAGCAGCAAAATGGCGCCTAAGCGCCACACTTGGAGCGCCCAAGCGCCGAAAAAGAGGAAAAGATGTTGTAATCAAGTGTCTAGACGCTGCACCCGTAGCGCTTAGACACTTCCCGCAGTTTCATTGCAGCACCTAGGAGCTACACCCATAGCGTTGCATCGTAAATTTTAAGTTAATGCTGTTTGGGCCACGAAAAGCCCAGAAAAAAATTTCATTTTTGGAAAACCGTATAAAGGAGTAGTATAAATAGAAGAAGGAATGCACTTTTATAGGATTCTACACATTGGAAAAAAAAAAAAGATATAACTTGAGATTAAGAGCACAAAAAAAGAAGAGGAAAACATTTTGAAGCATTGATTGGAAGAAGAAGAAGATTTCGGTGCAACGTTTATTTCATTTTCTACTTATATATTCAAAATTCGGTAATGTATTCAATAACAACTTTTAGTTTTTCTTTTTCATTTAGTACGATTAATTAAATATTTATATTATTGCGAACGATGTAATCTACTTGAAAACTTTTATGTCTTTTATTCAAGATTTTTGGTATTTAATTGTTCATGTGTTGGTTTTTTTATGAGTTTAATGCATTAAATTATTTGATCACTAATTCGATGACTTTGTGAATCTTTTACGAATTGAGAAGTGAGTTTGAGATTTAGACTATATAGTAAAATTTGGTAATTTAGTATAATGTGCAGAGATACGTATGCTAATATTGCGATCACACGTGAATTTTTAAAAATAATATTTCATTTAACTAAGGTAGATTCGCATAGAGACATGTGATTAAAATATTTAAATAGATTCAATGAGAACTTGAGATGGGTATTGAATACTATAGAAGAATTCGATTGAACACTACATTATGCTCTTGAATTTTAAATTATAACTTAAATGTGATCAATAAATGAAATTGTCCATCCCTAATTTCCATCCATTATTTGAAATCTCAATCAATCTTTGTGTGTATTTTAATTGAATTATACCGATTGAATAAAAAATTCACGTCAACGCATAACTCTTTGTTTACTTTCATCAAATAAAAGTTACTAAAATTTAATTAAATTCTAAAATATAGTTTTCTTGGGAACGATAATCTGGACTTAAAGGTCCACTATAGACTTGAGATCGATATATCATCAGTTGAGGATCAAATGTAGTGATGTCTCAGAGATAGCCTTTAGAACTCGGTATGGTTGCTTCATGGAGCGGCTTGCTTGGTAGCTATGGTAGTTGCCTTTTGTAGGCAAGTGCTTGCACGCAAACATACGAGATACCTGCTTGCATGCAAAATGCAGCTACTATAGTTGCCTTTTGCAAGCAGCTACTGTAGCTGCCTATAGAATTTGACTTGTGTTACGAGCCATTTTTGGTTTGTCACACGAGCCGGCACAGGGTAGCTCAGGCTTGGATCATTGCCCTAAAATGTGACTCGGTGGACGGGAGCCACGAGCAGACTTTACTCGGGTTTTTTTTGGGTCGAGCCGTAGGAAATCCGATCCAATGAGCTGGATTGACATCTCTATAGACACAAGTCTCTAATAATTAATGAAAAGTTAATAATAAGAATGCGACAAAAAAATTGTCATGGATGCTATAATAAACAAAAGATTATGACTTTTAACAAAATTAGAAAGTGGTGCAACAAAAAAATTAAAAAATAGATGTACGTATAACCAAGACAAGAAAAAGTATTGTATTCTCCTTCACCTAAGTCTTCACCACCCACAACGGTCACCGTAATCTCTTACATTTTCTAACATTTCCTCATAATTAGATTCAAATCCGAATACGATTCTTTGAGAAAAAGAAAAGGAAATCCAAACCCATTATTCTAGACCATCTTGTGTCCCACCGTCTTACTTGTATTCACCATGACCATAACCCAAATCCTTTTTTCACAAATACAAGCTCCTCATAATCTCAAATCTAATTGAGCCATTGATTTAGCCAAGAGTTTAGAGGAATGTGATTTTCAAATTTGCTTCAAACGCTCTCATCAAATTTTGCGCAAAACTAATATATGATCATGAACACATAAAAAATGTAATGTATAAGAACTAAAATGATGGTGTAAGGCTAATTACACAACGGAAGTCAAAACACGAATAATTCCAGAACACGTCTCGCAGCCAAGAAACATATTCTCATTGCATTTTAGGGCTGAGAATATTCACATAGACATTGTACCCTTTAGTTCAAAGTAATAGCCACAAACTACTCCAAATCACTAGTCTAAAACAACACCGGTTACTCAATGGCTCGAGACAAACTACACGGCCAAACCGGACAGCCCACTCATTCTNATGGCTCGAGACACACTACACGGCCAAACCGGACAGCCCACTCATTCTCACGTACAACCACTAAGGTCACTAATCACAAAGATCAAGGATTAAAACCACACGTTAAAATCCACTCAAGATTCACAAAGAAAAGGGGAAGAGAATCACGAAGAACTCAAAAAGAAAAATCGCCGAAAACTTCCAGTCAAAACGAGAATGAGAGAAAAATGGAATTCATTCCAAAATAATGGACTCTCCAACAGCTTTATAATGGCCCAAGTAATGAGCCAAATAATGAGCTCACAATTCAGCCCTTGTAGTCATGGACCAGAGCAACTTTAACATGTCTAGAATTTTGGGCTGGGGTGTTTGGGCCAATTGTTTTGAGTTATCGGGCAATGGTAATTTATCTGTTCCAACAAAATTAGGCTAGACCCATTTTTCATCATTGCCCCAATTTGCTAGAATCAAATGTCACAAATGACATCAATATTCCAACAAATGGGAGAGAATCAATTTCGAAATTTTAAACTATCATTTTGAAGATAAATACATAGAAGCTGCCACTTGAATTCTATTAAGCCCTTGATTGGTCCAATGTTTTGAGATTATAAGTAGGTCAAACTTTATTTTTAACGTCGTATCCATAAAATGTGTGATTAAAAGTTGTGAGTTCAAGTTGACCAACTTATAATCTAAAATCGGGGCTAACTTTGGATAGTAAAATTTGCTTCTCACGAGCATCCCCGCACATGAAGTCGGATGATACGAGACTTTATGTCATAGCTAGTGGCCAATAATATTTCTTATCTTTCTATATATAAAAAGTATCTATCTAACGGAATTTCTTGGTTTAACGGAAAAATTA
>CAIGRO010001973.1:0-11308 GCA_903798355.1 Fraxinus baroniana
CTTGGCGCCAAATCTCTTCAGTACTCTCAGCTCCGCCGTACTCAACCGTCGGTAAACTCCTCTGCCGCCCTATCTTCATATGAAACTACCGTAAATTAAGATAATTTTCCAATTTGTGTAGCTACCGTTTTTTTCCTTCACGAATTTAAAATTATATTTGGTGTGTTTGAAGAAGAAATCGAAGGAAAAGGATGGCGTACGTAACGATGAAGCCAACTAAGCCTGGGTTGGAGGAGCCACAGGAGCAAATTCACAAGATCCGTATCACTCTCTCCTCCAAGAATGTTAAGAACCTCGAGAAAGGTATAGCAGCAGGGTCTTAATATGGCTGTGTAGTGTGTAGTTTGATCATGCTCTGTAAATCTTTCTGTTACTTGGCAGATTACTCTTGTTGAATGTTCTCTGTTTGTACCTTTCATATGCAGATAATTAGATGATTCTCTTTTTGTGGTTCTGATTTAGTGTATGATTTCCATTGTTGCCACATTGTATAACTTGATTGTTAGCATAATAGCATTTGTTGTTTTGAGTAATTAACAGTTAAAAAATGCTTAAAATTCTGAGCACCTTTTAGTTTTGGATGGAAGGCATAGCTTAGAACTTTTTTTGTATTACTATTTTGTCAATAAAGGGCGTATAATATCACTCATGAAACTGAATGTTTTATAGACTATAACTCTGTTTTATGATAGTTACTAGGTGGTCCTTTGTGGAACCCTGGGATTTGTATTCCAATTTGAAGTTAATGGATAGGATCCAATACATGGGAAAAGGATTTCCATCCATAGCGATGTGTTTAGTTGTCGTTATTATGAGGGTATTTGGTAGAGATTAAAATCGGATTAAAATTGAAAAAATAGTCATTATTGTTAACTTTTATTAGATAAGTGAGATCCAATAAATGCTATATTTTCAATTTTAATCCGATTTTGAGCCGTACCAAATAGGCTCTATATAGCAAGAATTTCTATCCTTAGCGATGTGTTAAGTTGTGGTTATTATATAGTTTCTTTGAGGCTCTATATAGCAAGAATTTCCATCCTTAGCGATGTGTTAAGTTGTGGTTATTATATAGTTTCTTTGATGCTTTGTTGACTTTTTTTTTTTTTTTTTAACAGTCTGTGCTGATTTGGTTCGTGGTGCTAAAGACAAGAGGCTCAGGGTCAAAGGACCAGTGAGAATGCCCACTAAGGTTCTTCACATCACTACTAGGAAGTCACCTTGTGGTGAAGGTATTACTTCCAGCACAAGTATAATAATACATTTCTCTTTTAACATATAACTATCCTTAACATGGTATGCTACTTGGCAAAATGATGCTGGAGTTTGCAAATTTTTGAAGCTGTGGTTTTTTTTTTCTTTGATGGATGTGCAGTATAGATAGGTTTATCAGTTATTTGGCATAGGTTATTGCTACTTAATTATGCTTATGCCTTGTAACTGCAAATTCCCTCTGATAAAAAAAATTTGGCCATTTAGGTGGTTTAGTGAAATGCGAGCAAAAGGTGAATGCCGTATTTGACTCTTTCTTTCGCCATGGTGCCTTACCTTCCTTGTGTATAACATTGAGTAGTCGAGGTACCCGCAATATCAATGATTTTGCACAAAATTCTATCTCTGTGCAATTTAAGCTCGTGGCTCGCAGCCAACAAATACACCATTTCGGATCATGGGCCGAGCCGGGGGACAAAAAAAAGTTTATTTGCACTGGGATGATACATAAGAATTTTTTTTTTACCTAAGAACAATTAAATGGGCTGCTCACTCCCTCTGCCCGAGTTTCGGACCACTCACTTTCAAATCAACAATCAATCCACCATCTTTTTATAAATTCAGTGAAATTTATGTAAAGAGATTAATAGAAGAAAGACCAGTGAGAAGATAAAATTGGGTCAGAAGTCCAATGAGTAACTAGTTTTTCATGTCAATCCGAAATCTAATCTGCTTGATTTGCACTCCAACTCAATGTCATTTGGAAGGTTTAGTATTTTGTTATGTGGAATTCCATTTATGGTTGTTTGTGTTTTCCATTCATCTGATTAATGGTGAGTTAGGTTCGAGAAGACGGCTTTGTGGTTGCAGTTGAGTTGTTCGGGTTGTTTAGCAGGGCTCAAATGACTGGAATAGGAAATGAGCGTTTTAGTGCATTAGATGTATTTTTAGTAGGGGCAATATTAAAAAATAGCTTAAATATTTTTTCTACTGAAGTGGTCATTTTCATTGCAAAACTCAAAATGGGAAGAATTCCAATCTTTACAAAATGGAGCTTTTAGCTTTTTGGGGCTTCATTATTATCGCCTGCAAGAATCTGTGGTAACTTTCTGTTTTATAGAGGAGAAAAGTTCAATTTATTTTCATCAGTGAGAGATAGTTGCTTCTCAATAGTCTGTAGACCATAACTTCGATATTTCTTTTCATTTTTGAAATTGGTTCTCTTTATTTTTATTTGATAAGACTCTACAGTCTTTATCAACCACCACTCACTTTTTTTCATTTGAAACTTGCTTTTCTGTTTGCTGTAATGAGCGGCTTACTTTGATGATTATCTCAAGATTATCTGTTGGTTGTCCTAAAGGTTCATTGCTGTTAAGATTGAGTGGTAGATTGTTGCTTTATATTCTAGATTATCAACATGAGATACAATGCTCAGTGTTTCTGGATCTCCGTTGAATTAAGTTATGAAACTCCATGTTCGTGGTGGTGCTATTGACTTTTGGTAATTGGTATCTCGATTTGAATTTTCGTTTTTTTTTTTCAATTAAAAAATTGATTCCCAGGTACTAACACATGGGATAGGTTTGAGCTCCGTGTACACAAGCGTGTGATTGACCTGTTCAGCTCCCCGGATGTGGTAAAGCAGATTACCTCGATCACAATTGAACCTGGTGTTGAGGTTGAGGTTACGATTGCTGATTCTTAGACTTGCCTTGTCTCAGATGTATTTCTATCTTTTATTAGCAGTAAAAGTAAATTCTGTGCTAGAGGAACCTGCATTTCAACCATTGCTGGGTATTGTAACAAGGTTATGATAAGAGTTCTGCTATACAGGTTTTGATGTGGATGGGAACTTGGTTATTTGTTGTTTACTCGTTCGACCGATTAATGCATATTACTTTTTCACTTATCTGATAATTGATTGTAGCAGTATTTTATATCAAAAATGTGTGTTTGATGGATATTATTGAGGAAAGAATGTATTTTAAATAGTGATATGACGTGAAATATGTGGTTAAATAGTAAGGAAAAGTTATTGATGTAATGAAAAATATTATTTTATTGAAAAATGTGGTTGGAAATGAGTTTTGAAATAATGTATTTTGGAAAAAATGTATACCGAACATGGGCTAATATTTTGTTTGATTTATTGTTTTTAAGATATTTGATGTGTTAGATTGTTCCTTTGTGAAATTGATTTCTCGTCCTAAGTGGATAGGAAAAAAACTTGACTAATGCTTCAAGTACAGGAGCTCTTCTGCCGGGGCCTTACAGGCCCTCACTGTGCCAAGGCCCCACCATTGAATTAAAAAAAAATATTTGGCCCCACCCCCTCCAAATGTGTGTGGTCGGGCAGGGGCCTGAACACTTTCTCTAAAACTTTCACGGGGTTAGGAGACTCGTGGGTCTGCTACAGGGAATCATCCTCGGGTCAGCAGGAGGGACATCTAGATCAGAAGTTAAGGCTGCCTTGTTTAGCCTAACATGGCAAGGTTGAAGGCTTTTAGATCCCTAAAACCAAGACCCCGGAATCAGGGCTTTGTTCCTGCTGCCATCAGAAACTTCCATACAGACATCTTCAAGTTTCTGGCACATTGACAGCTTGCAACAACTACTCAATCGTGCATCATACTTGCATCATAGTGAGTTGGGCTCCTCAAGCGACAAGCCAATCAAGTAGCTAAAGTAGCATTTTGCACACATTTCATCAAGTATCGCACAAAATCATGTATTTTTGGTGAAATTTTGCTATCAATCATGTCAATTAACAATGTCTAATGCTGCGGCTGCAAAATCCAATGCTTGATTTGATGTCTCTTTCGGCTGTTGTCAGTCCTGGTATATCCAATGCATGGTGCAAAATACAAATTTTATTATTATTATTCTTTTGTACAAAGAATAATAATAAAATTCAGTGTAAAATAAAACTGGCCGAAAATTTTGAAAAATATTAAATCAAAGCAATTGGGTTGGGCAGTGGTAGTAAGCAGCTTGGGCAATGTAAGCTTTACTTCTAAGCTAAAGCTACAAAGAAAAGTGATTTATTTTCAGTTATGGTAACAGGTTAATTTCTTCTTCATACAGGTTTCAATTGATGCACATTCATAATAATAAGTTATTCCTAATGTTTCGTCAAAGTTCTGCACTTTCAATTTCATAAATTTGAAATCTAACTATTTTAAATATACATTACCGATTTTGTCGTCGATCATTTATAAGTACTTGAATATTTTTTGCTGACTTTTTATTCTATGTTTCAAATGAGTTATTGTTATATTGATTTTTTGTTAGAATTTTTATTTTCATTTTTTCTTTCATTTTAATGCAGTATTTAGTAAAATTTGTGTATCAATTAGGCTATGTTTGAGCCCCATTTTTTGGTGAAATGAATTTTATAATAGCGATTTTTGAGGAATGTATGATTAAAAAAAAATATTTGGGTTCACGTGCAAAAATCTTTTTATTGTAAGAATGTGTAATTGAAAATAAACTTGTAAACAAATGATTTTTTTTAGAAAAGAGGAAATTAGGCTCCCTACTTGGAAAGATGAACAAATTAGATTGACACACTTAAAACAAATTAAAACCTCTAATGACCGTAATAATTACACCCCAAAACTTCCCAAACACCACCACCCCCCCCCCCCCCAACCATTAAAAAAAATAAAAAATAATAATAAAAAAATAATCCTTGTTGTGTACCAGACAAAATCACTTGTGCAATTTTTTTCCATTTCTATGTGAGAATAAAATTGGTAAGTTTGTTTTTACATATTTATTAAGGACTTTAACGAGCTAATTATTGATGAAATTGAGTGAATTCTTATTCACAATTGTGTAATTGTGACTTTTGTAGACTAAAATTCCAAATTGGGGGAAAAGAAAGCGATGGAGAAAAGACCAAAAATTGACAAAAATATGAATTTGAGGACTAAAATGAACAGGTCAGAAAGTTCAATGACCCGTGTTGCAAATTATGAAGGACTTCATTGAAAAGGAATTCAAAACTTAAGGACCATATTGGATGAAATCAAAGTTGGAAGACCATGTATGCAATTCTTTGATGACCAAACTAAAGAAAAGGAAAAAAAGAGGGCTAAAGCGTGAGAAATTAAAATGTGAACACATATCCTCCTTTTTAAAAACAACGGCGCGCACTCCTTAGCCCCAATTTTAGGTGACAAAGGGCAACCAAAGGGCTCAGGCGCGCGCTTGATTTTCTACTAGGCACTCGACCGTTGAGTTTAAAATGGAGGATCTGTGTTCACATTTTAATTTCTTTTGGGACTCTTCTTGCAATTTGGTTGGGATGGTTTTTACACTTTTTAAACACCCTTTTCTACCATTCTTCTTTCTTCCACATTTTGAAAACCCTAGACTAGAGAGAAAAGGGGCAAGCTAAAAGAGAGGAAATATCACATAAAAGAGGGAAATCTTGGAGAAATAAAGACCAAAACTAAGCAAGCTTCAAGAGTCCGACCAAGGATTGTGTTTATTTTTTTGTCTTGTATTTCACACTATATTTTCTCAACTTTAGTGACGTATTTCTTTAATCTTTTCATTTTGGGCTAAACATTTTGATGTTGGGATGAACGAGGAAACTTGACTTAACTATATTTATTTGTTAAAGCATAAATACTTGTGTTTTTACCATTGTTTTTAGTGCATTATCATTACTGTGGCCACTATGTGATTATGTCAAGTAATTTGTGGGATTATTGAGAAATTCTTACATATTTTAAACCAAGACGGTAGAACCATTATGTTCCTAATTCTAGGTAATCATTTGAGCTATTTTTACAAATATTTAATTCTATTGATTGTGTTTAATCGACGTAGAGATATAGTAGATTAAACTAATTGATTAGAGTTAATTTCACTCGAGAGAAGTAATTAATCAATATAGAAAAATGGGTTTAACAATATAGTGAGCATTTTTATTAATTTGTTTGTTGAGAAATTAATTTAGTGGTGGTCAAGTGGAGTCATGAATCCTAACTCGATTAAAATCCAAATTCTCTTCATTATTGTAATTGTGTGTTCTAATTGAACGTAAAATTCATTTTCTTTTCTCCTTTAACTTCGAAATCAAATTGTGTGTATTATTGTTAAAATTGAATCAATTAACGTGTGATTGGAAGAAACACTTTTCGAGGGATCGACTCAAACTCA
This sequence comes from Fraxinus baroniana, assembly GCA_903798355.1. NCBI lineage: Eukaryota > Viridiplantae > Streptophyta > Magnoliopsida > Lamiales > Oleaceae > Fraxinus > Fraxinus baroniana. Next base: position 6,388 of record CAIGRO010001973.1, read on the forward strand.
AAATCTATTTTATTACTTGAACGCGACCTGTGCACTTGCAATTTACACTTTTATAGCGAACAAAAACCAACCCGAAAGAAACTCTAAATTCATGATTTCTCTCTATTGATTTCCGACAACTTTCAAGGTTCAGTCAATTGAAGGCTCTTTTTCATGTTATCTTTTGAGTTTTGGGTACATCTCTTACAATCAAGGATTCCATCATTCCGATTGTGAAAATTTCGACACGGCCGAATTGGAGGATATGTGTGACGGTGATCGGGCTAGCCGATCACGATTTCCCAAGAATATGGTTGAGGATTATATTTTACTTTGTTTTAGGAATGCTATTAATATGGATGGAGGCATGGAGCTTGGGTAGAATGTCATAGAAATGAGCCCCCTATTGAGATGATGTTGCCGTGTAGTTTGGAGGTGATGGATCCCAATGGATAAACCTCTATTGTGTCGATTTATTACTTCACTCGGTTCTGTTATGTATGATATAAATTTGGTTAATTATGCCGGGAAATCATTAATTAATTAAGAATTAGTTGATTCAAAGTTCTAATTTAAAAATACAAGATTTATTTGCCAATGGAATATTGTATGTAGATTGGTGAAGTTGTGTTTTAAAAAAGGATCAATCTCGGTGAAATGAAGAATATGTCACTTTTTAAAATTTTTGTCAATTCCAACTTAGAAGTTGAGGTGTCTCCAAATGAAACAATATTTTTATTTTTAGTTAATTCAAGTAAAGTTAAAACACAAAGAGACAACATGTAATGAAATCAACCATCATCTAAATTTATTCTAAAATTTTGATGGGTGTTTCTCACTTTTTTGAAAAAAAATAAAATTGTCACTTTAATAAAATTTGTGTCTCTTTTTTAAGTAACAAACATCACTTTTTAATAAAAGTGAAAAAAAAATAATGCTTAATTTTAAAAAGTGGTATTATTTTTTTCTATTTTCCGTCATTTTCATGAAATTTGTGTCACTTTTTTGAGTGACAAACATCATTTTTTAATAAAAGTACGTTGTATATAAAAAAGTGACACTTAACTTAAAAAAATAACATCGTGGCACTTTTGTTAAAAAGTCGCACAATGTCATTTTTTAATAAAAAGGTTCAACTTAATTTTATATGGTATTTTTTATTTTCAAGATACTTTTCATATGAGTTTTTAAAATACTTCTAATTTTAAGGATATTTTTATAAGTTCCACATAAGGATGACAACTGAGCGAGTATGAGACTGATCGACTATTTCCAATCCTGTCCCATTATGTATTTTTATTACCTTATCACATCCTCATACCAGTTTAAAGCGGGACGAGGTGGGCGGGTCCCCTACCCCATTTATTTCCCCATTTATTTTTTATTTTTTTATGCAGTTACTTAGTAAATATTTTTACTTTTTTTTTTAATCAATTTGTTAGAAATAACTTATTTTCTCTTTAAAAATATAATAAATCTCTTATTTTTGTTTGATAAAAAACTTAAATTTAAAATTAACTTTAAACGAGATGGATTGCGAGACGGTGACTATGATTCCCATACCGCTGCGGAGCAATGACCCTCATCCCGTCACCGTCCTATTTACCCGATTAGACGGTTAATCCCTGTCCCGTTCGCCCCATGAATTTCGGGTTAAACAGATTTTTTTGCCATCCCTAATTCTACCTTAGAAAATGAGGTTCAAACAAGTATTTATGAAATTTGTGTTACTTTTTTGAGTGACAAACATCAATTTTTAATAAAAGTGATTTTGTATGTCACTGTTTAATAAAAAAGCGATTTAACTTAAAAAAAGTAATATCGTGCCACTTTTGTTTAAAAAGTCACACGATGTCATTCTTTAATTAAAAAAAATGTTCTAATTAATTTTATATAATATTTTTTATTTTCAAAATACTTTTTCATGTATGAATTTTCAAAATCCTCCTTATTTTAAGGGCATTTTCGTAGGTTCCACTTTATAAAACGAGGATCAAACAAGTAAGACAGTATGATGGGGCCAGTACTTAGATATGCCTTTGTCCAATACAGTTGCCGACCCAAATAATTTGCCGCACTAAGGCAAACTTTACTCTCCATCCCCAACTTCACCTACACCGCCGGCGCGTGATTACCACTGTGAAGAAAAAATGTGACACTGTCAGAGCACTCGTGCCGATTTTGATTCGTGTTCCACGTGAAAATAGGAATTTGATTGGAAAGAGCAGTGGGTCCCACATATCACTTTCGTACTGGGCTGTGTTGATGGGCCCCCATATTGAGACTTTTTGGTTCTCATTTCTCTGAACAGAATTCAGGTGCAGCGCCAATCACTCCGTGATTTGCACCATCTTCTATTTACCACTTGAGCGATGCTAAATTTTTTAGTATTTTCGAAATATGATATTCTCATATTCAGCCTATGCCATTTTTCTGAAATAATAATATATTCTCTCAATAAAATAATTAATTCAAAATTTTTTATACTTTTTAATCACATATTCTTTAAAAAATTACTATCACCGAACCCATTTCTCACAAAAAATAAGGCTCAAACCGAGACTCACTACTTAGTATTTCACGTTACTATTTATCATGTTTTAGTCTCACCCATTAATTTTTCATTCTCATTCTTCATTTTAACCACAAATTCCCCAAATAAAATAATATTACACAAAAATTAAAAATTTTTCATCACTTTTCCATCACACATTCTCATATCAATCACTATATATTCTCCTCAAAATGGGTTTCAAATAGGGGCAACTATTTCATTCACGTGTCAATCGAGAAGTAGCACGGAATATTAATTAGTTCTTATTTCGAGAGTACTGAATTATTTTTCTAGAGATGTATAGCCCATTGTGTGGCAATAAGTCTCATACTTCATTGTTCAATGCATTAAAATGCATGATGATAACTCCATTGAACAATGAATCAACACACATATTGTCACTTGCGATGGATAACATTATTCTTAAAAAATCACGTATTTTCACTTCATAATGCTGTCTAGCATGAGTATTATTTTTAGAGGAAGATACATTTAAATTAGTACACTTATCCGAAATTCTTTTAATTAGAAAAAATATTTGTATTAAATTAATCAAATGGTCCAAAACCAATTTCCAAATATTAAAAAACTTCATTTGACTTCTCAAAGGGGCATGCCATATGGGCCTAGAAAAGTTTGCATAATATGATGGTCACATCCGATTAGGTATTTGAACGTGGTATTGCACATTTCATGCTCTCAAGTCTAGCCTTTTAAAGTATCCACACTTCAACCCCCACAGTCTATGGCCTTTAGATCTAGGTTTGTTAATATTACCCTATTCGAACCGATCACATCCTTGAAAGAACATTTTACGGTGGACACTGACACTCTCCAAATCGAAAGTTACGTTGAGTTTAAACTTGCTATCAAAAGAAAATTCGGACATCCAATATTGAATAGAAGTAAATTTAGAGTGCGTTGCCATTTTGTTTAATAGTCCATTTGACTATAAGGCTTCTTTTATTGTCTTATGTTTACTTCTAATTGATTTGCATTAGGCTTGTTTTTAATCCACATTGAATTCGATTGGGTGTGTATTATACTTGTTCTTCATTTTTGGAGGTTTTGATTTGTCCTCCTCTCTTGTTTGTTATTTTTTTTTTCTCTTAATAAATACTCCACCACGGTGGTTTGAATAATAATAAAAAATAAAAAAAATACCCTATTCCATTTGCGAGAAGTGGTGTGGGCTAAAATCATAATGAAGTCCCCGAACATGCACACCAGATCAAATAGGTTAAATTCCAAGTTTCATGGGTGATATAGTTTGGGACGCGACAAAAGAATTCTCCCTTAATGTAGTACGTAGTAATCGTCTAAAATCAAATGCTACTCTAATATTGTTTAGAGATCAAGTGGTAAGAGTAAAGACTTATCGAGACATTGGCACTATTTCGAGCCTTTTTCAAGGGTTCAACCCCCACAGTCTATGGCCTTTAGATATAGGTTTGGTAATATTACCCTATTCGAACCGATCACATCCTTGAAAGAACATTTTACGGTGGACACTGACTCTCTCCAAATAGAAAGTTACGTTGAGTTTAAACTTTCTATGAAAAGAAAATCCAGACATCCAATATTGAATAGAAGTAAATTTAGAGTGCGTTGCCATTTTGTTTAATAGTCCATTTGACTATAAGGCTTCTTTTATTGTCTTATGTTTACTTCTAATTGATTTGCATTAGGCTTGTTTTTAATCCACATTGAATTCGATTGGGTGTGTATTATACTTGTTCTTCATTTTTGGAGGTTTTGATTTGTCCTCCTCTCTTGTTTGTTATTTTTTTTTTCTCTTAATAAATACTCCACCACGATGGTTTGAATAATAATAAAAAATAAAAAATTACCCTATTCCATTTGCGAGAAGTGGTGTGGGTTAAAATCATAATGAAGTCCCTGAACATGCACACCAGGTCAAATAGGTCAAATTCCAAGTTTCATGGGTGATATAGTTTGGGACAACGACAAAAAAATTCTCTCTTAATGCAGTATGTATTAATCATCTAAAATCAAATGCTACTCCAATATCGATTAGAGATTAAGTGGTAAGATTTAAGGGTCCATTTGATTGCAAATGTGGAAAAAAATTATTTTACGGGGAAAAGATTTTCCTAGAAAATGTTTTACAGAGAATTGTAATTAAGTGTGTTCGATTTGTATAATTTTTCATGTGAAAAATGTTGAAAGTTTAGTGTTCGTTTGGCTTCCTTTTTTTATGAAAATTGTCCATTAAAGTGATAATATTTTCTACTATTGGATCTAGAATTTGTTCCAATTGTCAAAAAAAAAAAAAATAAAAAATTTTGAAAAAAAAATAATCATACCGAATATCGTTCGTTTGGCTTTTGTTTTCCATAGAAATTGTCAACAAAAGTGAAATTTTTT
>CAIGRO010002002.1:0-11392 GCA_903798355.1 Fraxinus baroniana
TCAAAAGTCTTCCTAACATAAAAAAATATGGTGGTCAGACAACGGGTCCCGTTTGGTCAAGGGTGACGGCAATAACGGCGGCACAAGATAATTGGCGGATGTATTATCGTTTGAGGGGACGGTTGTTGGGAGTAAACAAGAAGTCCCACATCGGTTGGGAGAAAAAAAGAAATCCATCATATAATCCAAGTGGGCTACTCCACCCACAGCCAATTGGTTCTGGGTTGGAACCTCACTTGGCTTTGGTGGTGTGGGCTTGGGCTTGGGCCCGGTCAATTTGCTCATTATTTTCCGTACAACTGGTATCAAAGTTAGGCCCAATTATGCAATGTTAGGTGCCACCCAATATCGATTTGTTCACAGTTGTTTGACATGATCCATGCTGTGCGTGAGGGGGCGTATTAGAATCCCACATTGCTTGGGAAAATATAAATGATTCACTTAATAAGGTGAGGGCAATCCTCCCCTTAATAAGCCGATTTTATTAGGTGGAGTTAGGCTCAATATTTCTAACATAAATATTTCGAGACACGCAGAGAGATATATAGATGCATTCTAATCTATCTTTTAAAGTAAAATATAAAACCATTTAATTTAAAACAATAAAAAGAATACTTGATATTTTTATATTTTCAATTACTACGCTACTTTATAAAATTTATCGTTAACTTTTAAACACAAGTTATATTTTTTCTCATATTTTAGTTTTAAAATATATATTTTGTTATTTACAACTTCTAATTCGACAATGACCACTAGTTGAAACTGTGACCTGCTACATGAACCATTGACCCTCTAGCTAGAGCTTTGGTAAGGTTAGTGACTGGGACAGGTTAGGTAGACCAGAGCGGAAGAAAAAATCCATGTAGCTGACATCTGATGATGGTAAAACACTTTTATGAGCAGAGCTGGTGATGAGTGATATTTCCATAAGAATAAATGAAACCATTGCTACCCTTACACGTTGAAGATAATCAGCTTTTCCAAAAGATTCAAAAAATGTCCAACTAAAAAATTCATACTTATTTGCTTCAATTCCATTTGAGAAAGAAAATGAGAAAACACAGATTCACTATTTCTAACATGATATAGATAAATCCATCTTGTGTTCTATTAGTGATCAGAGATAATATTTAACAACTAATGGTTATAATCTTTAGTGAGTAGTGAATTTGTGGCTAGTTTCAGAACTTCATACACCTGTGATTCAGGACAATCAAATAGCAATCTAAATATTTTTAGTTAGTTTCAGTTAATCTATCATAAAAAAGTATTCTCTTACTCAAAGCATCTAGGATTCTTCAGATTATATAAATACTATAAGCTAAAGAATTTATCAGTGGGACACATTAAACTTCACAACACCGTATGCCTGTTATCATGCAGCGTTTGCAATCCATGTAGGGTAGCATATTTAGTGACAAAATCTCACCAATCATTTTTATTGCATATAGAGGACTCTGCTAGGGTAGGAACTGCGTAAAGCCTTCAGATCTTCCATAAAATATAATACAGATGTATATCAGGCATTTAATCACATCCGATTAACATGAAATATAAGACTTCATATTTCTGAGTGAACAATTATTTATAGGTTTTACTCTCTCTATATTTTCCTTTTCTGGAGGAAGGTAGCAAAATATTAGAATGCATGAGCATGTTCAATGTCCAACATTATATAACACTAACCGATCCATCCATGGAGCTAGCCAAGAAGTATTGATCATAAAGCTTCAGTGATGCCAAACTACAGTAGCAAGAGAAAAAATATTGTACGTAGAAAATTAATTGATAAACAAGAGAAAGTGCACTAGATGTTGTAAGAGTTCACTAACCAACAAACAGATGAAGGCATTGATATTGCAGGAGAGGTATGTGTGTTACGCTTGAGCTGCATAAATGAGAACCAAATCAATTAGCTCCTTTCAAGGGAAAACCAATACAACAAAAACTAGAGTTCCAAATGTTGGTTTGCAAAAGAGACCAATGACACAACCCTGGAGCGAAATTTTATGTTGGAAGGTTCCTGGGTTCTTGGAATAGAACAGTTAATCAGGCATTTCACAGCTCTCATTTTCTGTAATATGTTGCTTTCAGATATATAATACATTATTTACTGAATCTGGATAATTGTAGTCAATCCATAATTCTTCCAAAATGGATCCTTCATTTCTCGTCTTCATTTCCAAGTTTTTTGTTTGCCGAATCTCTCCATCATTTATTTATTTTTGGGTCATATAATTGAAGACAAAACATTAAAAATTATAAGCAATAAGAAAATTCACTTTGAAAACCCAAATCCTATTTCTGTAGCTTTCTTTTACTATATAAGATCAAGTCTTCAACACCCTCACACAGAAAGGCACTTTTCTGCAGAATCACATATATACTTCTCTTGTTCTGACCGGTAAGTCTGGTCATGAACTCACTTGTTTCTGGCGAGCGTCAACGGTGACAATTGCTCCATTTCTCAATCCGCAAAGAATGACGTTTCCCTGGAACAAAAAGAATGTTTTAGAAGCAGATGAAAATGTGTCTTGATAAGTCAGTAGACACCGGACAATGTTCTAAGAACCACCGCCACCATCAAAGGCTGAACTACATCTTGAAAAAATCGGAAGCAGTTTCTGATGTTACCGTGTGATCAATCTGCGTGGATAACACATCACTTTGACAACGATAAATCCATCTCGGTCTTCCTGTTTCCATATTTAGTAATGCAGCTCCCGTGTCGGTGCCTATACCAATAAAAGGCTAGATATTAGATATGAAGAACGTGTGCATCTACAGGATCATTATGAGTGTAAATCTCTAATCAAAATGCAAAACAAATCTTTAAAAGGAAATATCTAGAACTAGATCGTGTAAGATTTATTTAAGCATACTCATAAAGCAGTTAAAAAGCTAGCGCTTGAGTCGGATGGTTAGCAAGGGGACAATGAAAAGACCTATTGAAAAGGATATTCCACAAGATCAATTCCATTAGGGTTGTTTTTTTTTTAAAAAAAAAAAGATGTGAGAGGAAAGGTAAAGAACTAACCAATCACAGCTAGTCTTCCATTAGAGTCACAGTCAGCCCCCCAAAGTGTATGTTTAAATGAAGCAACCTTCCGAAATCCTTCCCTATGTATGGGAAAGTTTAAATTAAAATCAAGCGGTTTACTTAAGTCTAGAAGATAGACTAATCCATCAGATCCATCAGAACCCAGAGTCGTTATTCTGTTTCCTTGTGTTAAAGTTTGACAAATTAATAAATGAAAAATCTAACAAGATAAGACAAAAGGTGAGGATTCTGAAATTGCCTGATGTTTAACTACAGGTAGGAATCAAGTAAACCTGCATTATACAACTTAGAAACCCCTATGGCAAGCAATACCTAAGGTTTAAAGAAATTCCTAAACTATGTTCTAACGCAATAAGTAACTACACATATCCCAATATGAGACAGATTCTCTATTTTTGCTTACATATGATACATGTACATCATCCAAACTTCAAACATAAGCTAATTAGTATAGAAATTATATGATAGTTTTTCTTCCAAATAACGAGTTCTTTTTTCTCCTCTCAGCGTAATAAGGTTGCTTGTCAGGCAGATCTTCTTACTACAAATCTAGGAAATGTTATTGCTAAACATGATGGCACAATTTTGCACAAGCATAACAAACTTCTGAAAGGATACAAAATATGTCTAGACTCAGTGTCGTCAATTGGGAAAGAAGGCCTTCTCAACATCTTTATGCAAGATATATTAGATGGCATATAAGTCATAGCTGTGTCGGAACTCCAAATATGTCTTGATAGATCCCTGTGCTCTGCTCCCTGCCCAACATTCAGAGGCCATACACAATCGGCCATGTAGCTCTGGGGCGGATCAAATTCTCCTTCAACTTTTCCAACTTGTACAAGACTACAAAAGCAACCAATTTCAAGCAGATAAATAGATTGGAAACTCCAAAGAAGACACTGAAGAATGTGAGACGATCAAAGGTCAAAGAGAAAAATAAAACTAATTGATACCCCGATGTGAACACAAAAAATAAAATTTGGATTTGGAATAGTGGTTGGTTTAATCAAACTTTAGAAAGATGTATAACATGAACCACAATTTGCATATTGTCGGAAAATTTACAAAATTATTTTATTCAATAAATTTATGATTTTTAATACACTGCATTTAATTTCTTGGAATATGTACTAAAAGAGAGATTACAGATTAATTACTTATACTAGGTAACGTAAAAAATAAAAAAAAAATCCAAGCCCACAAATGGAAGTAGGAAAATAAGCCCACAAACTGAATGTGGTGTTGCTCAGCTGATTGTAGCCAGATCCTGCCACTACCAGATTCTCTATATGTGTGAGTGCAATAATACTAAGTCAAAGGCGTAAACCTTGACAAACAGCACTCATGCCACAAGGTTCCAGGTGTTTAATTATAGCGCATGACGAGCACCTCAAGGTGAAAATCTTGGACAGTTTTTAAAACAATGTTCCCAATTAAGCAAAACCAAGGAAATAATCCAATCTTCAACTTGCAAAGAGAACATACTTCAATGAATTATTTGAACCACCGGCCAACAGAATCTCTCTTTTGATTAGACCGTGTGACAAGGTTACATCGACATCCACATGTTCCAGCGCAGTATTGCCCATTCTTTCTGTCTCGTGATATTTCCATATCTAAACACAATTATATATGAACAAAAAAGTGAGTGAAGAGGAAGAAGGAATAATTTTTTGTGATATTTCCATATCTAAACACATAATTATATATAAATAAAAGATTGAGTGAAGAAGAAGAAATAAATTATTGAATTTCAGCATTCCGGTTTAAGAAAGTATTAGTAGTGAGTCGACATCAGATTTTTTTGTGTAAAGAAAATGCATCAAGACATTGGATTGTAAACAGGCATAATTTTACAGGTTATGGTATAATTCCTTTTTGGCCCTTGTAACCTGACTTTCAGTCCCATAAAGTGCTTGTTTCATTGAAGTCCTACAGAATTTTCCTTTCAATCATATGAAAAGTTTCTGATCATACAAAACCTCAAATGACTCTTCCACTTACCCAGCCAGCCTAAATCCAGTGATCATGATGAAGCCTAACTACCGAATTTTTCACTCTTAAGTATTCATGTCCTCCAAAGTTCGATGCCTCTCTATGAAATTCTACTTCCAACCAAAAACTCCACAACTCCAGCAATGAAAGAAGTCAATGAGTTCATGGATGAGAATTCAGACAAGGATGGGCCACCGCAAAGGTAGGGTACGATACTTGGTCAGTGAAATATGAAGGGAGGATTCAGATTCACACAATCAAGAGTGTGCAGGTGCAGGAGTGCAGCGACCACTTATTTAAAGAGAAAGTTGGATTGAATGTTACAATGGTAACAAGAATGGACATTTTGCTTCCAAATGTAGAAACAAAATGAAAAGTTTTTCTAACCAAAATATGCCAAAAAATTAGATGAATAGGTGCAAAGGCTTTCTTTGTTAGTGTATAATAGAAAAGGTGAAAATAGTACATAAAACTAAATTAACAATTTACCATTTTCCCCGGTTCCATCACTGTTTGTTTTGTCCTACCAATATTTCACGGAAAGCCAAATCTTTAACAAATAGGAACCCGCTTCCAACTCGCCCTTTCCCACACGATTTCTGTGTAGGAACCTCCCATAGCATCAGATAATGCTTGCTTATCCATGCAGATTTTCTAACAGAACCAGTAAGAAGTACATTATGAATAAGAATCTCTAGGATGTAGTGGTGAATAGAAGTGTATCTCAGAGCAAAACGGCCCTTTATTTGCAGTACTTAACATGGTCCAAATTCAGCACAGAGGAGATATACTAAACTATGGCTACAAAATGACGCTGAAAAAGTGCTCAAAGTTATACATGGATACTTATGGGCTAAGCACATGAGGCTCAGCATCTAATTTTGGAGGACATAATTGTTATTAAAAGGAATTTCACAAGTGCCTGGTTTCCAACCATCACTCTAGCATTCTATGCATAGGTCTATCCTTGGCAAAACTACTACAAAAACTGTCCAAATGAAGTGTTGTCAACAGCACAGGAGCCTCTGGAATTAAATTGCAGATATAATTACTTTGTTGATCCAGCCTCTCCTTCCAAGAACTTGTATTAGAGGAGACTTCACATCAAGGAAATCCAATGAATATTTGGAATAGTAGACATTATTGTTACTGTAAATAAGCTGTATAGATTGATTGATTGATTGATTGCAATTTAGATCCTATTTTTAGCCTTGATGTTAGGAGGGTTGGATTTTCTTAGTTAACCTAACTAGGGTCAACATGTTCCTTCCATTCCAAAATAAACGTCTCATTTTCTTTTATTACGCAGATTAATGTTCATTCTCATAAGATAAACTCTATAGTCTATAATGAAGTTTCATGGGCTTAACAACATTCATGAAACTTAATTGAAGCTCAATTTAAGTTTCATTATAGAGAAAATCAGTTTTCACTTCACCGCACCTCCATTCCCTGACTTCCAATCTTGCAGTAAATATCAAAAAATCTGATTACACCATAATGACGACACCTAAAATCCAGTGTGTTCAAACCAATTTAATTTGTAACTGAGATGTAAATTGACACTGAAATGGGAAGATGCATTCTGAGAATGTGTGGGGATAATGGTTTGTGAAGGAGTTGCTGACTAATGTTGGACCTTAAAAAATCCCAAACTTAATGGAACTTGGCTAAGATGTAAAAATAGTGATGATTAAGGAAAAAAAGAGAACTATTACCGAAGGTTGTGATGCTTGTCTCTTTTGGTATTCCATTTGAAAGTTCAATTTTCCTTTGGTGGAAGAGATTACATTACCGCAAACCTCCCGAGCCCGAAGCAGCTTATCTATTCTCAGTTTCATGCATTTACATACCCCATCGATCTGCAAATTTGTTAAGAACAACCAAGCTTCTTAGGATGCAAGTATGAAAGTGAAACCAGTAATTATAGCATCAAACTTCAATCGATATAACTTAAAGCACTGATGAGCGTAATAGAAATACGTGTTCAGATTTTTCAATCATTAAAGATGCATTGAAAAATAGAGGAGGTCTATCATTTGGACTTTAAAAAAATTAATAAATAACTGGATCAGTGACGTACTTAATCTTATTGAATCTAAATCTTTAAACCAGTACTTATATACCTAATGCTTTAACAACTCACCGTAAATGCACACAGGATCTGAGAACCACGTAATAAAGGGCTTATGCTTAGAGAATGTCATTACTAGTTCACTAATCAGCAGTTGTGGAAGAGTTCATTTCAAAAGAAACGTTGTCCTAAGGGACAAAGGGGAACAGTGACTTCTCATGCCAAGAAGAACAAGCAAGCATACCTATTGGCTACACTTAGGAGTCTTCAAGCAGTGATAGAAAATGTCTCTTCAATTACCAAAAATCCAGACCAGCCAAGCATGGAGTTTTTGCATAAAATGAAGACAGAAACACCACTCAACAGTAGGATAGCAAAGTTGAAAATCGCTAGTGTTCTTCAAGCAATATTAACCATGTTACAGCTATCATTCCGCACCTCCAGAAATCTATGGCTACCTTGGCACCTCCAAAAGCCCAAAAGTATGTATTCAACAATTCCGAAGCAGAACCCAGAGAAATATGTTCTCCAGAGATTGCAGACAGTCTCAACCAAAACTCAAATAAATGTGCAATACAACGATAAAAATGTGCATGTTTTCAATATTTTTCTGACATGGCACCAAAATACAAACAAAATACATGAAGATAAAGCCTTGTTAGATAGCCGCTTCTGTAACAGGTCATTCGTGTTTATTTCTTAACAAGCGCAGTTCAGCTACATGCCTATACTTTACAAGGAACTTATAATACCAAATGAAGCTTTTCAAGGGAAAGGGTGGTGGATTCTGGATTCAACCAAGGTAGAGAAGATGAACTTGCAGGAAAACGTTCCAGAACTATAAAGATTTGAAATTATCCTGTTTTAGTATAATCACTTCTATATTACAACATTGTACTCAACATAACCCAAATTTTATTTTATTTTTTTAAAAAGCACGTAGTTTTCAATACAGCATGTCATTATTATTACCTTTTTGCTATTGGACGATAGATTGGAAGAAGAAGGAGGTGGTTTTCGAGAAGAACCAGGAATTGGGCCCTTATAAGGGAAGTACCTGTTCTTCTCTGCATCATAATAGAATCCCGGAATTTCTGGCAGCGCCACCAGAGATCAACAACACGTTAGGATAAAAGATTAATTATTGTGGACAGGTATGATCGCTGAATGCAATTATAATTATAAAACAATGAGATAAAAAGCTCACCTTTGGGCATAACTGAAACCGCTTGTGAATTTCTGATTGTAGAAAATAAGAACCAGGATTAAACTTACTGCCCCCTGAGTACAGCCAAAACGGGGAGAGTGATTGGAAGGCGGTGGAGGAGCTTTCAATTTAATAAATGACAAAACGAAAAAGAAGAAAACATTGACGCCGCTACCGCCAGTTGAAGCCTGGAGGCACTATATATTGGTCCGTACGCGTCGTGGTGTCAAGACTCAAGACGGGCCGAGCCACCCATGTCCAAGACGAGTTGAACCGTAAAAAATTGGACAGAAACGGGTTTAGACCGGTTCAAGGTGGGTCTATTGTAAGTAGTCGGTCCATGTCAAGATAGACCGGCTCCCGGATTAGTTCAATTATTGAAATACAAGTAATTGTTCTAGTTAAAAACTGATATCAACTAGGAATGTTTCTACTATTATTAGTAAATTTTATGATTTTGTATTTGATCGATTAATGATGGAACTCGTAAACACATTGACAACAATATTCCATCCTTATTTATAATTAAAAAAAAAAAAGTTGATCTAGCTTAGCTTGAACTATCCATAAATTTTGCAGGTTCAAAGGTTGGTGCTAGGCAATAATTGGTTTGGATGCAGGCAGTTCAAGCTAGATCATGAAGATGAAATATGGCTATTGTTGTTGTTGTTGTTTTTTTTTTTTTTTTTTTTATACCCAATAAATTCGGGTTATCATGTTAAACCGTTTTTGTTGAATTAGTCTTCATAGGCCTTGGCCAATGATTGAAGTGAAATGTCGACACCATAATGAACGAATCATTCCGACTACCTAAGTGGGTTATTTGAAGTAGCCCAATTTATTGGTGTTGCTNTTTTGTTGAATTAGTCTTCATAGGCCTTGGCCAATGATTGAAGTGAAATGTCGACACCATAATGAACGAACCATTCCGACTACCTAAGTGGGTTATTTGAAGTAGCCCAATTTATTGGTGTTGCTCATGACCCGACCCATTTCCTTGGATGGCTTTAAGGTTGTAAGTCCATTTTGTTATCTATTGGGCTCCTTTGTGGTTGACCTAAAAGCCCATTAAGTTGCATATTAAGTGGCTTACTTGTCTTGTGTCTAAGTGTGGGAGAAAAAGAGAGAGAGAGCCGTGTGAGAGAGAAGAGGAAGCCGTCTCTTGCTTTGTGCTCTTTGAATGATCTTCCCTTCTCTTCCTCTCCTTGCCTTAGTGGCTGAAAATATGGGTCTTCTTCTTCTTTACACCAAGCCCTAAGTAGGCTGTTCACAAGTTGAAGCAATCAGTATTTGGATAGTGGCCGGTTTTGGGAGATTGGGTTATTGCATTGTGGTGTTCGATTAAGGTTTATCTGAGCTCGGTTTGTGTTGATTGGAGGCCCAAAATTCTTACAAATGGTATCAAAACAAGGTTATGGTGGTTTAGGCGAAAAATTCTGACCAGAAATCGAGCAGAATCGCAGCAGAAAAAACGAGCAAAAAAGCTGTCCAGTTTTTTCAGAAAATTCGGACCTGCAAATGTGATTCCGGCCAAACCAGTGGCCGATTGATAAAACGGACACCACTAGCGGACTCAGCAGGTGGAGGCGGTGTTGGGGGACCGACGCGTGTCAGACACGCGCCGACGCGTCAGCCGGCGCGTGAGCCCCACATACAGCGCCGGAGGTGGCGCGTGGGGTGGTTTTCCGGCGAGGTGGTCTTCAGGTAGTTTCTTGGAACATCGAGACGGACCCAATGGTGTTGTCGGATTTCAATTTCGGGCATTACAGTGAAAGATGGACGATTTTGCCCTTGGATGCTCGGTTGCTGGATGTCGTTTCGTGTTTTCGTGGTTACCGGAGATTTTTTAGACAAATGGCGATGGTCCTAAAGGTGGTGAATTCGCAATTCTTGATATTTACGGACCTTCAGAAGACGTTCGGGTGCCGGGTACCGTTTCATGTTGCCGCGATCGCGGGAGACTTTAGGGCGAATGACGATGGTCCTAAAGTGGTGATTTTGAAACTCTCGATATTTACGGACCTTCAGACGTGGTCCGCTCGGTATCGTGTTCTTTGACTTTTATTTTTGCAGTTAAAATTAATAATGTATGATGATTTATTTTTCGCATTAGAAGTCATCGTGTAAGATGACATTAGATTTGGGGTTACCGTGAAGGGGTAACCATTGTCTGTTGCTAAACTTAGGAATTACTTGTAAATTATTTGCCTTAAATTCTTCGTGAATTTGTTGTCAATTAAATATTTCTCATTATTGGAATTGCACGTGACCTTAGGAGATTTTACTTGACTATACTATGTTGTGTCGGTATTATTTGTGATCGTTGTTGATTGCATTTTGTGTTATGTGCATTTTTAGATAAAATGACGACACATTATGAGTTGTGCATGTTTTAATGAAAATTGTGATTTTTTAATTTGGCAAAGCGAAAATGTTTTTCATAAAACCTTTTGATGGCGAATGTGGTCTATGGAAAATTATGAGTTGTGTATGTTTTAATGAAAATTGTGATTTTAAATTTGGCAAAGCAAAAATGTTTTTCATAAAACTTTTTGATGGCAAATGTGGTCTAAGACAAATGCGAAAATTAAGATATTTTTTTAACTGTAGTAATTTGGACATAGTTGAAATATATTGTCCTACGAATGATAATAAGAGGAAAGTTGACGAGAGTGGTGAGGCGAATTCTGTCATTGGGTCGAGTGATGACCTGAGTGAGGTTTACTATGTGTAACATTGTTACTGCATGTGCATCCGTGTGTTATCCTTTCTACATGTATGTGATTGCTTAATTCGATTGCGTGATTATATGTGCATTTTTCAATATATTTGATATGTGCATTAACATGAATTGAAGTGATCTTATTACTTGGTGTAATTGTTGCATGCATAGAGGGTTGAGACTATTGGCGTACTCCGTTTGCTCTGTGAGCGGGTGTGAGAGTGTGGTGATGAGAAGTAAGAGGGGGCAGCCATTTTTTTTCTCCTTCATCTTTGTGAGCCTGTGTGGCTTGTAAGATTATGTGGGACAGACTGTGAGGGTTATCTT
>CAIGRO010002007.1:0-12195 GCA_903798355.1 Fraxinus baroniana
TGCTAGATATCAATCTGGGACGACATATTTGAATTGATAATAAATTAAAAGGGGTATTTTAATTTATCAATTTTGATTAGATCAAAATAATAATTCACGTCGTTAGGCATCGTGATAGAGAATCTAATATGTCACCGACAAAAGAGAACCAGAAGAATGAAATTTATCAATTAATTAATTGACAAGTGTTGGATAATTAATTAATTGGATCGCTTATTAATAGACCCGAATTAATTAATTGGATTAATTAATTTATGGACCGAATTTAATAATTTGATTAATTAAATATTGGACAGGGTTAAGTTTAAGAGACGGGTCAAGCCCACTTAGATTTCTATTAATAGGATGCTAGGGTTTGAGAAATTGTAATAGAATTTTCATTATTTTTGCTAGTACAAGAAAATAAAACCCTAGCCATCATTCTTGTTCTCTTTGTGGATCACCATTAGAGGCTGGACAATTGGACATGTTGGATTGCAGATCGTGATAATTGGAGTTCGTGAATAAGCAAAGGAGTTTGTAGTATTCATCAAAGGTATAATTCTTATCACAATTTCTATCTAAACATAAAGCAGATCCGTGTTTGGAAATCGAAATTGATTTATTTCCACTGCGCATGATTAAGTAGATTTCCAACATATTGGTCATGAACTTTGTATCGATCATGGTTTCCAAAGATAGTACATGTCTTCATTCATTTTTATAATCATAAGAGAGACTATATAAAGTCAAACATACATGGAATTAGTTTAAATGACACCCAACTGTTTAAAATGACAGCATGCCATTTTGTTTTATAAGGTCTCGATTTCATTTTAGATGATGTAAAAATTTGTATTCCTTCATTTTTCTGTGAATAGGGTAAAAATAAAGTGAAATAGACACGAAATTAGTTAAAATAACACTTGGTCATTTAAAAAGATAGCATGCCGTTTGGGGTCTCGAGTCTCGATTTCAATTCAAAACTAATCGATCATATCTCGGAAATCTTAGAAGACTTTAAAAAGATAATTTGCTGAGTATCTTATTTCATAACTGTAGTGTAATGGAATTTGGGTTACTTACCTTCATTCATAGTAAAATATAGTTTAGTTTACTCACAAAACAATATTGTTGATCACTATCTCGTGAACTTTTGTATATACTTCGGTATCGGAGTTTAGGAAAACTTTCATTCGTTCATTTTCATATGAATAAAAATTAAAATAAATTGGAATGAACAAAAAAATAATTAAAATAGAACCCAGCCTTTTAAAATGACAATATGTCATTTTGGGTCTCGAGGTCTCGATTTCACTCCAAAACTATGTCAATCATATTACGAAATATTTTAGAAGACTTGTACAAGTTTAACAACCTACTTTGTTAAGTATCTTATATTATAATTGGATTATAATGAAATTCGAGTCACTTACTTCGTCTGTAGTAAAGTATGTGTAGTTTAATCACAGAACAATAATGTTTGTCACTATAGCGTGAACTTTGTATCGACAATGATGTTCAAATGTAGTGAAAACTTGTATTCCTTCGTTTTCATGAGGATACGGGACAGCATAAAGTCATGCGAACACGAAATTAGTTAAAACGACACCTAGTCGTTCAAAAACGACATGTTGTTTTGGGTCTCGAGATCTTGATTTCAATCTAAAACAATTTGATCATATATTGTAACATCTTAGAAAAGTTTTACAAGTTAATAAGCTAATTTGTTAAGTATCTTATCTCGTATTTGGAATAATATAATGAAACTTATGTTACTTACATTCGTTTATAGTGAAACATAGTAGTTTACTCATAGAACAATAGTGTTAGACACTATTTTATGAGCTCTGTATCAGTCATGGTGTCCAAATATAGCGAAATCTTACATTTATTTATTTTTATGTAAATATGAGTGAACATAAAGTGAAACGAATACGAAATTAGTTGATACGGTACCTAGGTCTCAATGTCACTATAAAACTAGTCGATAATATTTTGTAACATCTCAGAAAACTTATACAAGTTAAACGATCTAATTTGTGGAGTGTCTATCTCGTAATTGGAGTATAATAAAATTCGAGTTACTTACCTTCGTTCATAGTGAAACATAGTGTAGTTTATTTATGGAACAATATTGATGGTCGCTATCCCCTTAATTTTTGTATCGACTTTGGTATCTAAATATAATGAAAATTTGCATTCATTTATTTTCATATGGATGCAAATGAATATAAAGTGAAAAGGTTACAAAATAGTTGAAACACTACTAAGCCGTTTAAATAAACGTCATGCCCATTTTTGGTCACGGAGTCTAGATTTCACTTCAATCATATCTTGAAATATCTTAGAAGACTTATACAAGTTAAACGAACTAATTCTTGATGATCCTATCTCACAACTTGAATATAATAGAATTTAGGTTACTTACCTTAGTTCATAATTAAGTCTAGTGTAATGTACTCACAAAACAATAGTGTTGGTTAGTGTTGTGTGAACTTTGTATCGACACTAGTGTCCAAATTTAATGAAAACTTGCATTCATTCATTTTCATGTAGATATAAGTAAAAATAAAGTGAAATTAACGGATATGAAATTAGTTGAAATAATGTCCAATCATATAAACACACTAAGATGCCATTCTTGGTTACGAGATCTCGATTTCACTCTAAATATAGTGAAAACTTGTTCAAGTTCATTTTCATATAAATATGAGAGAATATAAAATGGAACGGATACGGAATTAGTTAAAACGTCATTGAACTATTTATAATGACGTGCCGTCTTGGGTCAAGGACTTTTAATTTCACTCAAAATATAGTTAAAACTTGTTGTCATTAATTTTATATGGGTGAACATAAAGTGAACATTCACAAAATTGTTTAAAATGACACAGCCATTTAAAAAGACAGCATGTCGTTTTGCTGTTGGTTTTAAATTGGGTATGAAAAGTGAGAATGAAAGTAAAAATTTATGTTTGGAAATTTTGGTAAATTTTGATTTCAATTGGACATTTTAAACGAAGGGTATTTAAGACTTTTGATACATAATAAAATGAGTAATTATATTCACACCAAAAATTTTATTTCTTGAACCAAATTTTAATTGTACTCAATATTCTTAATCTTTATTCATTTTAACATTTATATCCCTAGCGGTTCTTCTTGTCATTCTTATCTTCAAACTTTTTATTAGTTAACACATTTTTTAATTTGATAATAATTTTATATCCAAAAGTCCATTGAAATGGCGTAAATTAACTTATTTTTAATCATATTTTTTAAAAAATAAATAAATAGAAGTGCGAAAAAATATTTTTCACTTATTTCAAAGCATGAAAACAAAATATTTTGATATAAATTTTCATCAAGAATGAGACGTACTAATTAATTGAAAGTTGAATGTAAGAATTCAACGAAAAAAGTTAAGAAAATAATTGTTATAATGAGTAAAGATTGAAAAGCTTAACTGAAATTAAAATATGGTGTATAAAATAAAATTTGTGGTAGCAATATAACCACCCTTATAAAATAGACTGAAGGCTAGATCATAAAAAAAAAAAAAAATTGAATGTAGGCCTTTTTCCAAATATTATTGTTGACTAAAATTTTTAAACAAATTTTCAATTGTTCATTTCTTTTCTATTTAGTATTTTCTAGTGCCAGTGAGAATTTGACTTATATTTATTGGGCTGGTTAGATACGTTTAATAGTATCATACTGAAGTCGACTTTCTAAAAATATCGTTTTAAAATATTTTTATATAATTTACTAGTGTCTTTCTAATTTTCAATTCAATCAATAAAATAAGTAAAAAAAAAATTTAAGAGTTTGAATAATGACCATAAGTAACACAGTGATTTTTATATTTTCATCGTTATCATTTCAAAGTCTTGTGTAGTTCTCATCTTCATTCCCTCAAAAGATGCTATCAAACCAAACCAAACATTAATATAGACATTCTTGCCTTTCTTTATAAACACTCGACTAGACATATTTATGCATGAATTTCGTTAAAATGGAGCATAAAATTAATACCATTTTATACAGAGACAAGATTAACATTACCTATTGAAAATCGCATAAAACCCTTCCATTTCAAACATTTTGTGCGAAAACACCTTTGTCATCAGCATCTGTCTAGTGTGTCGTTAAATCATAGGGAAGGGGGGGGGGGTGGGGGGATGGATAAATAAGAAAGGGCAAATGCGTTAATTTTTATTTTTCGTCTTTAATAACACCCTCCCAACACGAAGAGGTGGATTTTGTGTAAGACGAAGTGACACGAAGGTTGAGAGGATTCCAGTTGCTAACCCACGTTGTATGATCATTTCCTTGTTCACCCACAATCGTAGAGGTTTCCTCGAAGTGTTCCGAAGTCTGAACAACTAACATTCTTCAGCGAAGGTGTGACAGTAAGTTGTGGAAGTGGGTTTTTATTTTTAAAAAGAAATGTGTGCGTGAAATTTGTGAAATTGTGGAATACGATATTGAAATTAGTTTTTTTTGTTATGTTTACTGTTTGACTATGATTATCGGGAATGGAGGCTCCAAGACTCAGAAGATTTGAAGAAGCGCTTGTGTATGGTAAGTTGTTCTGTTTTTGCGATTTAAGAAATAAAGGGGTTTGGTTTATATTGTTTATGTGTTTTGTTGGAAATTCATTGTAAAAAGTGTGTTCATGTTATTTGCTGTGGGTCTTGAACTATTCCTGTACTAACCCTTGTTCACATTATCATCCAGCCAGATACACAGTCTACTTCACAATGGCTATATACACTGGTGGTGTCTTCTTTGATAAGTCGAATAACGTTAAGTATAAGCATGTTATGGTGATGTTTGTGGACTTTGTGAGGGCTGAATACTTCAATAGGAAATGGTTCTAGGCTCTTGAGTACGTTTGTGGTGACGGTGGGATTTTATAATTTTACTTTAAGATGCAGAAAGGTAAATTAGGTATTGCTTTGAGGAGGTTGCGTAGTGAATCTGATATGAGGGAGATGTTGAAGGACCTTAAATGACATAGGTTACTTGAGATTTTTGTAGTTGTGCCTAGCCAGATAGTAGCTTTAGCTCAAGAACCATACCAAGAACCAGTGCTGAGGTCCCAAAGAGTAGTGCCCATAATTAAGGGGGTAAAAGTACCACAGAAGGTTGCTACATCCCAATGTTTGATGTGGATGAATGTGGTTTGGGTGACGTGAACATTGGTGACTGCGTGCTTGAAAATGTAGAGGAGGTGTGGTCACAATTTGAGGAAACACTCACGTACAAAGCTGGAGTTGGTACTTCTCAAGAGGATCAGCAGGAAGAGAACCTGGAGATGGATGAGGAGGTCTCAGATGATAGAACTAAAAACGACACCGAAGGCTTTGTGGAAAGTGATTACGAAGTTGAGGATAAACCTGAGGCTGACGACAAGGTTTAGGAGCAAGCTAATTTTGGTTTTGGATTGTACGGTGGGTAAGAAATTAAAGATTTAGATACTGGCTACGGGGAGTCAGATGAGTTACGTAGTTTGAATAGTGAAGGAGATCAACATCCAGACAGAGAGGACGAACGGATGAATTCAATTTGTTGACTGACATGGAAAAACCAAATTTTCGCAAAGGTTATCAAAATCCCCCTTATATTCTAATAAGTTGTTGATAATACCCTTTATTTATTGAATACGTTTTGATATACCCCCCTCATATTAAATGTTTATGTTGTAAAGCCTCCCTTTAAGAAATATGGTTTGTGTTTTACGTCCCTCTCTTTTTCATTTTGTACGCTACATGTATGGTGTTCGAGACGAAATCAGTTTTGAAACGGGCATTAACTGAGCATTCTGTAACATCAAATCAGGAGATAAAGTATGTCAAGGACGAAGGGTATAGATTGCGCAGTATGCAAGAAGAAGTCACGTGGATGACTGTTGTACACAAGTAAGGTAAAAGATAAAAAAGTTTTGTGATGAAGACTTACAATGGTGATCGCAGTTGTGCATTGGTATAATGGAACATGCAGCTAACTCTGAATTACTTAGCCCATATGTACTTATTTTCATGGAAGACCGATCATAATATGTATGTGAGCGCATTTTTTGATAAAGTTAAAGGGGACAATTAGGGAGATGTGACTAGGTGATAGTATTACCGAACAAAAGACTTGGCAATGAAGACACTACGTGGTGCCATGGTTGACAAATAAAATTTTTCGTGGGATTATTGAAAGCATCTTAAACATACAAATGTCGGTACAACTACACAATTGGAGTGTCATGATTGAGAGTTTAAAAGATTGTACATATGTCTTGGAGAACTAAAGGTTGAACCCATGAGAGGATGTAGGAAGGTGATAGGGTTGGACCACTATTTTTTGAAAACTGGCTCGGGAGGCTAGTTATTGACAGCAATAGGTGTAGATGGTAATAATAGGGTTTATCCTATAGCATATGCCGTAGTGGAGGTTGCGAACGGTGAAATTTGGATGTGGGTTTTGAAGTTGTTGATAGATGATTTGGGCATAGTTAACAGCCACAACTGGGTTTTCAAGTCTGATAAGCAGACTTGTACAAGCTCTTGAACAAATATTTGAATATACCGAGCATCGTACCTGTGTGACATCTTTACAACAATTTCAGTGCAACATACAAGGGCCTTGCATTGAAAAATTTACTTTGGGCAGCAGCAAGAGCTACAAACGAAGTTGTATGGGTGATATGGATGAATAGGATGTGCGATCTAGACCTTGTTGCATATGGTTGGTTGCAGTTGATGCCGACAACGCATTGGAGTAAATTGCATTTTAAAGTGGGGAATGATTGTGATATGCTACTGAACAATTTATTGAAGTCTTTCAACGTGACCATCTTGAGTGCACGAGAAAAGCCTATCTTGTCAATGTTAGTAGAGATTCGAATGTACTTAATGCGACGAATTGTGGCATAGATGGAGGCATGCAAAAAATGGAGAGGAATCGTGGGATCAAAAATAATGAAAATCATTTAGAAATATACAACTTTATCGCGGTTTGAATATGTTGACTATCCGGGGAACCAAAAATTCCAAATACGAAACCACGAAACTCAAACTTTGTGTGCAGACATGCAGAGTGTAACGGATTACATAGATGATGTGTATAAGAAAGAAGCGTACATTTAGACGTCGACAATATCCTCAGTGACAAGCCCAGATACATGGCCGAACGTCGGACTTAATCTCTTGACACCACCTGTATACACTAAGAAGGATGGGAGACCAAAAAAGAAGCGACGAAAGGAGGCAAATGAAGAGTCCACACCGTCCAACACAACGGCATCCATTGAAGCACCTTCACCTAGGAAATGAATGGTGATAAGGTATTCTTTATGTGGTGCTTCTTGGCACAATAGGAAGAAGTGCAAGCTGAAAACTGAATTGTGCTTGTTTTTGTCATTTTTTTGATGTAATGCTTTTGGTTCCTATTCCATATTATCGTGAACAATTGTTATTATTGACTAGTGATATTTGGGGTGTCGGTGTACATCTTTTAGTGTGTGGATGTCCTGCTTTTGGTATGGGTAATATTGATTTGGGATTGGGGATTATAGGGTTATAATTCGCAATCTTCATTAATTCAGGGTTGATTTCGTACAAAAGTACATAGAAAACATGGTTTAGATGTCTCAAGTTTAGAATAATATGGGGTTGTATAACACATTGTTATACATTTTTAGGGTTGTATTATGAAACCTATTCAAATTGTAGGGGGTTTTCGTAACCAATTCAGATAACAAGATGTGTCATACAGTTTTTACCAATGAACAACCAGGCAATAAAAGATGAAATAGATGGTGAAATTGGAACATTAAACATCTAACTTATAGAATTTGAACATGAAAGCACAACATTCACTAACATCTATTCAGTACGCACATCTACAAGGCGATCGAAACTTTTTTTTCCTCCAAAATCCCACATCATTGCAGACCCACATAAAAGCCTAAAACCTAAATCTAAAATCACTACTTTGCATTTGCAGTTCCAATAGTTGTTGTTCGAGTGCATTCCTAGATCTCAGTAGCCCAGGTATGATCTTCACAGATCTACTGCACGTGGGTAGGTCAAACCACGAGAGGTACCCATAACCTCCATATTGCTGTAAAACTAAAAAAATATTCAAGCTTTAGTATACTCAGTAAAAAATTGGTTTAAAAATCATGTTTGGATTTCCATTACTAATCGTCGTGTGCATGTGAAGAACCTTCTTCCCAGGGTCACTGCCGTCAACGAGGTTTTCAACTTAATCTCCATTCTGCATCTGCATAGACGTGATTCTATCGGAGCTAAGGGTCCAGTGTTGCTACTACGTACGCAAGAAACAAAGTGGTGTCAGGTAATGAAATGAGAGACATAAAAAACCCCCCATCTTCGTGTTGGGAGGATGTTATTAAATACGAAAATATAAATTAGTGCATTTGTCCTTTCTTATTTATCTATTTTCCCCCATTTTCCCTAGAACTTAACAACACACCAGACGGATGCTGACGGTAGGGATGTTTTTCGTACAAAACGTTTGAAACATGGGGGTTTTCTACGATTTCCAATAGGTAGGTGGGTATATCACAAAATGAAACGTTTACAGGTGGTATTCTACTATTAATCATGTCTAAAAGATTCTATAAAGTGTGAAAATGATAATAGAAAATGACAGTTTACAAAAGATCGTAAGCAATTTTATATCTAGATTAATTTTTCCAAACAAAAACATAAAAAATAACAGATTACGTATCTATCTTAGTTATTTGTAAAATGATAACAACGTAAATTCCTAGGGCTTCTTACTAGTTGTAGGCCCATGTGCTTGACAGTCGAACTAAAAGAGAATTTGACAAAAATCTAATGTCAGAATTTCATATATTATTGGACATGAATATTGTTATTTATAATTGCTTATGCATATATAATCAATGCTGTTTTATTTAGATGATTTTAACTGATTTATCATTTTAAATATAGAATTTAAAATGACAAATTAATTGATGTACATGTAGCGAAAATATTTATTCGTTTTAAATACCGTAAGTGCACGATTTATTAACAAGTAAAAAATTAATTTTTAGTTCAAGTATCGTTCCCATATAGATTGTACTAATCCAAAATCCGAATTAACTTAGTCTTAAGCGAAATAATTGAAATTTGTGATTTTTTTCTATAAATTAAATAACATACTTATGAATGAAAGACATAATTTAACTAAAATAAATGCAAGATTATAATTAAATGTAAATTTGATAAAAATATGATGATGAAAAGCGTACTGAGATCTCGAATCTCCTTTAACTTCGAACTTTATGAATTTGATAACACGATTCAATTATAAAGATCAATATTCCTAATTTGTCTAATAATCTCTTTCAAATAGAATTAAACATATTATTACATGTGACCCAACTACTATATTTTTATGACGGATGCGAATATATAAAAATGTATTAAAGATTTATGAATGCTTAAAGATCACGTAAAGTATAACGGTACATTTCTATTTCCTACAAGACTCTATGACAATTGACACCAAGTCTAATTTATTTTCAATCTTTTGAAGGTAAAATAAGACGCAATATTCATACAACTATTGCGCATATAATTATAGAGAAAACTAAATCCATATCAATCATTCAATAATTAAAAACGTATTTTGAATGTAAAAAATATATAAAATTTAAAAATTTAAAGGTTCGTGATATAAGTTTTATCATAATCCTAGTACAAAATAATCTATCCTAGCATAATCTTGAAATTAAATAAATAAAGTTGAAACGACATCACGATAAATTGACGAAACATGAATAATTTCCAAATTCCTTGTACAATTATTGATAATTAATTTCACAACAACAACAACAAAATAAAAAATAAAAAAAGATATGAAATGATTCAGAATTGCTGCTGCCGTTTTTCCTTCCTCTCCGAGTCTCTCTTTGCGTGTTGCCGTCTTTGTGTATATATCTTTTGAGCTACAGGTACATGAATTCAAATTCCTGCACTTGTCAGAACACACACAACAGGAGTGGGCGGGTGAAAGTTTTTGCCAATATTTTAATTCACATGTGCCCATCCCATATGAGTGAAATTAGATTTTCTTTGTCAATTCCTGTCACTCTTCTCCTGTAAGCATAGCTTTTTTCATATCTTTTTTTCCCAACCTACAGCCGTCCCCAAATTCTGAGTTTTTATTTTCAACAGAAGCAGCCTTTTGTTATTGTAGTCTCTGTATACGTGTCATTGTGTCAATCTATTTATCTTCTCATTGTTTTGTTCCATTCAAATTAATTGAACTACTCGTGTCTTTCTTTGATTTACTTCAAGTCCTTAATTTCTAAAGTGTAAAATCTTATCCCCAAAATTTCCTTCCAATGGCTAATTTATCCTTCTTCCCTTTCCAATTACGTTGAACGAGTCCATAACTAAAAACAAAAGAAAATTAATCCGAATTAAATAGAAATTAATACTTCGACGCAGAATAACTTAGTAATATTATTCAGTAACTGCATTTTATGCACTAAAAATCTAGGAGCCTTTTTATAATCTAGATGGTCAAATGGTTCATACCATCAACCAGTCCATAAAAACTACATTTCGAAATGGATTTTCTTACCTTCAATGCCTGTTTTTTTCTAACTAAAACAACTACGAAAATGAGATTAATATATAAAATAAAGTAGACTTTCGAAAGAGAGAGGCAACCTCGGTTGGCAACTTTCAAAAATTCATTAGTCGATACAAATGAAGGTTTGAGATATCTGAATCTGAATTTAGAATAGGGAAAAATTCATAAATCCTACTTTAAGTTTACTCTATTTCAAAAATAACAAAACATCTTTCACATTTCAAAAATCAGATTTTTTGACCTACACATAAACATATATATTTATATATATAAATAAGGCTCATGTATCACATTTTTGTTAATAGTCGCCGGTTATTTTCAAATTGTCACAGCACAGGTCACAGAATATATTGCACATGGCTCACGATTTTGTTCATAGTCCATGTTATTTTCACATGGCCACAACACAGGTTATAGAGTATTTTTGCACATGGCTCAGATTTTTGTTGATAGTCACAGCATAGGTCACAGCACATGGCTCAGGTCACAGCATAGGTCACAGCACATGGCTGTGAGTCACAGCAAGTGGCTCAGGTCACATCATTGGTCACAGAGACTATATAGCACCACCACCACTGTCTTACATGCTATAACCCTACTCCACTGCTGCTACCACAGCCGGCAACTCACCACAACTACCATCACTAACGTTGCCAACACAACCTCACCATAAGCGTCGTCGTCGCCGTCAACACAGTCTAACCCATGCTCCACCATCCCGCAGCCCCACGCCACTCCACGCGGTGCCACAACCATCAACACCAATGACGCCACCACCACCACCCCCACAAAACAGAGTCAACACCACCATAAGACCACCAAAACCGACGCAGCTGTCCCATCACCACACCATCACCGCAATTGTACCATCACCGCAACCGCATAAACAAACATCACCAACACCCACATCGCACCAACAATCACCGCACCACACCACTAAAAAAAATNGTGCCACAACCATCAACACCAATGACGCCACCACCACCACCCCCACAAAACAGAGTCAACACCACCATAAGACCACCAAAACCGACGCAGCTGTCCCATCACCACACCATCACCGCAATTGTACCATCACCGCAACCGCATAAACAAACATCACCAACACCCACATCGCACCAACAATCACCGCACCACACCACTAAAAAAAATGCACTACGAGCGGAGCAGATCGTGACCGTCTTTGCGATGGACGCAGCAAAGGGCGAAGCAACTTCGCGAGGTTTCTGTAGCGACGGCGGTAGCAGTAGAAACTTCAAATCACCGCAGCTTCAAATCGGCGGTAGCAATTTCAAATCGGCGCAGCGAGGTTGCTGTCGCAGCGATCGTTGTGGCGACGCTGCTGCTTCAGACTGATGTCGCTTGATGGTGGCGGCGCAGTGGTGGCGGTGAGGGAGCGAGGGAGGCGTGAGAGAGAGAGAGAGAGAGAGACGTGAAATTAGGGTTTGAAATTAATTTAGGGGTGGGGTGGGGTGTATGTATATATTAATTTTTATAATATTATTATTAATATTTAATTAAATATAAAAAATCTGTATCTATATATAAAATGTCTAATTTTTGAAAAATAAAACTTGAAAT
>CAIGRO010002042.1:0-10404 GCA_903798355.1 Fraxinus baroniana
TTTAGGGACAAAATTAAAATTTTTAATTTCTTTTCACTAATTATTTAGATCTATAAAATAAAGTAAAATTGTAGACCAAAGTTTTTAAAGGAATATTTTTGTAAAAAGTATAAATGATTCATTAATTAAATATAAGTTATTGTACACAAATAACAATAAAGTACTTTGTGTTCAAGTGGTGAGGAATCCATTATTTTTCTTAAAGGTCCAATGTTCAATTTCCTTGGACCCAAAAATTTTGTAAAAGGATTTCAAAACTCAATCAAACTGGTTAATCGGGTTGGGTAAATCACTGCTTAACTCGGTCAAAGCCCAATTTTGACCAAGTAAAGTGCATTTCTATCAAGTTAATTTGCCCGACCCGGTCAGGGTCTGGGCCGCCGATTTTCCAGCCCGGCCCGACCGATTTTTATAACTGTGGCTCAGGTGCCATCTTGTTTTCGACCCCGAATCGCAACTTATCTCGGCTCATGTTTAAGACCTTCCATAACGCTGGAAGCACTCCACCGTGTCCCGTTAACATCATTTTCCATATAGATATCAATTAGGGACCGTGCTATACGTACCAAATGCCACACATAATGGTTTACCTACAAGCCATGTGGTGCCCCCTATTGGGTGGGCGCCTGTCCAATAGGGGGCGCCACATGGCTTGTAGGTAAGCCATTATGTATCTCATTTGGTACACCAATTATTAATCAATTAATACCAACATGCTCACCAGGTGGGTCCCAACAAGGTCAACCTTAAGATTTTGGAATCCATAGACCAATTTTAAATATTGGATCCCTATATATATGTTAAAATATATAAAATAATTTTTTTATTGAATAAAAATATTCGAAGTTACGATAATAATAATCTAAAACTTTCAAGTATCTAGATTAAGGGCATGTTCGGTAGAGATTAAAATCGAATTAAAATTGAAAAATTAGCCGTTATTGTTGATTTTTATTAAATGGGTGAGACCCAATAATATTTTCAATTTTAATTGGATTAAAATCCCTACCAAATGGGACCTAAATTTACGTTTCTATGATTTTTGACAGAAAATCAACAACTATACACTTACAATAATTTTGTTTTAAAACTTCTTTTTTGATGGACGCGCCGTGATCAATCCATTCAACATTTTTGTGACATTGTTGACCAAAAGTAGGATTTTATCAACATCCACTTTGAGAAGATTTTCTTGACAAATACAATATATCATTAATATTCCATAAGGAATTCACACATTTGAAAAATAACCGTCATTTTTATATAGACTAAAACTTCAATCACTTTTTTGGTGTCTTCTGCAAAGCAATTCCTAACAATTTGCAGCTTAAAAAATAAACTTGTTCTTATCAATATCATAATCCTTCTCATGTTTAATTGTTTTCAAGCTTATGATATCCACGCTTCAAACAATTATCATCTGCAATTTGCAATTTTTATAATCAAACAAAACTCAAAAGTATTTTCATATTCTTACAATTGTTCAAACCTTAACCTAGGCAAATAAAGAGTTTAACTAGCTATAAATAATAAATAATAAACTCTAAAAGATTTTTCACATAATGTGTTTCATTGACATTCTGATCAAAGTACTTCTTTCTATAGATAATACATGAAATGAATACTCCACTTGAGCAACAATTTCTTTAGGAGTAATCTTGTCAGATTCAAATTCAATTTCTCTATAAAAAACAAAACAAATGTTTTCAAGTTATTAAGAATATCACCAATAATCATATTCTCAGTTTGTAATATTTTTCTTACTCTATTAATAGTAAACAATACATTGTACCAAATAATCATACTAAACAAGAACTAAAAACTCATAAATATCAAAAGATAAGTTTTTAGCATATCTAAATATCTTAGCGTCATCATATTTTTCCACTAAGTGTTTTAAAGTGATATTTATTTATAACGATTGAAATCTTATTATTATAACACTTTCAACTTAACGTATTTGTGATAGTGAATTAAGTCTTAGATCTTTCACATTATCCTAAAAAATTTTCCATTGCCTTTTAGAAGATAAAAACCATATATGCATTGTACGATTTCAAAAAAATATATTTAGCTTTTATATAAAAATTTGTCACATCACAAAGTGTAAGAATGTAAAACGTTTTCTTTTCTGAGAAATTTTCTTTATTATTAATAATTATAATATACAGTATAATTTTTTGGGGGGCTCTCATCAAAGCGAGGCTTTTGACGATCACCTATCCCGCCTACTGCCAGGGCCGCCACTGGGGTCCTATATTATATCAAATTGTATAGGTACAAACGGATTATTAGTCGAGTTCAATGGCTCATAATCAATCGTAAGTCCCATGCTCCAGCCTTTAGTTACATTATCTCGAACATGAAAACCAACAAGTGTATGGAAAAAACATGGTTCCATCTCCATACGCATGTCTGCAAAGTGCACTGATGACAAAAGAGGAATTTGTCATAAAATCTATGAGATTTTTCGAGGCCTTGTACAGCTTGGCATAAGTTACCCTGCTTACGCTCGCTATTATAATAGATAAAAATCATATATGCATTGTACAAGTTCAAAAAAAATATTTAGCTTTTATATAAATATTTGTCATATCACAAAGTGTAAGAATGTAAAACTTTTTCTTTTTTGAGAAATTTTCTTTATTATTAATAATTATCATATACAATATACTTTTTTTGGGGGGCTCTCATCAAAGCGAGGCTTTAGATGATCCCTTATCCCGCCTACCGTCAAGACCCCCACTGAGTCCTAATGATTCGAGTATATATCAAACTCTATAGCTACAAACGAATTATTAGTCGAGTTCAATGGCTCATAATCAGTCGTAAGTCCCATGCTCCCGCCTTTCGTTACATTATCTCGAATATGAGAACCAGCAGGTGCAAGGAAAAACATGGGTCCATCCCCACTCGCATGTCTGTTAAGTGAATTGATGACAAATGAGAAATTTGTCATAAAATCTATGAGATTTTTCGAGGCCTTGTACCAAAGTTGCATTGGCTAGGCATAAGTTACACTGCTTACGCTTGCTATTATAGAAGATAAAAACCATATATGCATTGTACAATTTCAAAAATAAAAATAAAAATAGCTTTTATATAAAAAATTGTCATATCGCAAAGTGTAAGAATGTAAAACTTTTTCTTTTTTGAGGAATTTTCTTTATTATTAATAATTATAATATACAATATAATTTTTTTTTTTGGGCTCTCATCAAAGCGATGCTTTAGACGATCCCCTATCCCGCCTACCGTCAACCTGCCATTGGGTCCTAATGATTTGAGTATATATCAAACTATATAGCTACAAACAGATTATTAGTCGAGTTCAATGGCTCATAATTAGTCGTAAGTCCCATGTTCCCGCCTTTCATTGCGTTATCTTGAATATGAGAACGAGCAGGTGGAAGGAAAAACACAGTTCCATGACTTCCATCTCCATTCGCATGTCTGTTAAGTGAATTGATGACAAACACAAAATTTGTCATAAAATCTATGAGATTTTTCGAGGACTTGTACCAAAGCTGCATTGGCCTGACATAAGTTACCCTGCTTATGCTCGCTATTATATTTGTGTCTAGTTGATTTTAGTTAGTTATATGACATTGCTTGCTATTTAAGCAGATTTTTTATAAGTTATGTTAGGATCATTGGTAATGAAACTGTTGAATTGAAGGATAATGACGCCACAAAGGGATAATTGTCCTTATTCATGCACATCGAAAAATAAAATTAATCTCAATTCTCACCAAGGATCTCTCAATTCTCACCAAGGATCTGCTTTGTGTTTAGATAGAAACTGTGATAGGAATTGTACCTTTGATGAATTCCATGAGCTCCTTTGTTTTTCTTGAACTCGAATGATCACGATCTGCAATCTAAGCTGTCAATTGTCCAACCTCCAACGGTAATCCACACAGAGAACATGAATGACGACTGGAGTTTTCTTTTCTTGTGCTAGTAAGAATAATTATTTTCTCTACTTATTTTTCCAAACCTTAGCAGCTTATTAATACAAGTCCGAGTTGGCCCATTGCTTAACTTAATCCGGTCCAATATTTAATTAATCCAATTAATTAAATTTGGTCCATGAATTAATTAATTCGAGCCTATTAATAAGCGACCAAATTAATTAATTGGTAAATCTCAATTTCCTAGTTCTTCTTTTGTGTGTGATCCATCATGTTCTCGATCACGCTACCTAACGACATGAATTATTATTTTGATCTAATCAAAATTGATAAATTAAAATACCTATTTTAATTTATTATCAATTTACATCCGTCATCCCGGATTGATATCTAGCAATGTGTTAGGACAATACATGTGACGAAAAATATCACGTGGTATGGCAAAATAAAACTTGTTCGTTTATCGTGAAACTACAATCTCTTCGTCAATATGATCTGATCAATCATGAGATATTGATATGTGTCAATCTCAATTATCGATCATATCTTTCATCCTACTATTAAGTCAATATAAGTCGAAATCCTTTTCAACTTATGAGTACACCTTGATCAAAGATTTCATTATCAACTTAATTGGATAAAATGTAAATCATAATATCTTACTATCTAAGAGTGACGAATCCTCTATTAATCATTTACAACCTTCATATGATTTTTGAAATTTTTGACATACCCGAACGATGTTGTATTAGCGACCTTTGGCAGAGCAACATCCAACATCACCAAAATATGACCGTCCTCATATAAGGCACTATGATGATCTCAAGTCAAATGATCAATTTCACTACCGAACGTTAGAGATTAACCATTGACGCTCAAATAGTTATCAATGTGGAATCTCCCAACGAGTCTCCATGTCACCACACTTTAACTTGTAAGATCGGCTACTTACTTCATAAGTAAGAAATGTCACATGTGATGATTTATCCGTAATAACGATATCTATATCTCGTTATTATATACGACCACGGACGATTTAAGATTCAATCATATATAATTTGTATCTCATAATCACAACTTCTTGTGATTAACAAATTACCAAGACTTGAATCTTCGAATTCTATTATTTAATTTATTAGAATATTAATTTAATTAAATAATAGATATTGTCATAAACACACGTCGATTATATATATTAAAAGTGTTTATGTCCAAAGTTAATTGGACACATGGCATAACACTTACATTATTTTGCAAGAAACTATGGCTGCTAGAACATCTAACATAATTTCCTCAAGAAGTCATCATCTATATGAACTTTGGCAAAATCTTGTGCAAAATTGTCATATTCTTGAAATTCTCCATCAAATCTGACTCAGCAAGTACAATGCTCAATTAATTATTATTACTATTAATATTGTCCTTTTCAAGCCTCAAATAATGAAATTTTTTTAAATCTTCCACTTTTCGAGACTTGATTTTTTTTTTTTTTTTTTTTTTTTTTTTTAAGTCCTTGCCCAAGCTGGATTTACTCAAATCTGTTTGGGAAATTTTTATGAGCAATTTAAATTATAAATAGATAGAAATGAGCAGTTAATAAGTGTGTTAGTATTTGTGGGTTCCTTGAAATGTTCGGATAAAAAGTGATTTGTGTGTTCGTAAACTGTTTATAAACATGAGCCAAACATACACCTTGTATCAAAGTAGATCGGTGTCTTGAATTCAAATCTCGTCATCGCTAATTTATGAAAATTTTACCTAATCAATTAGGCCTGTGGATGAAAAAAGTTCAGGTTTACCAGGAAAAAAAATGAAAAAGAGAGAAAGAAAAAGACAAGTGAAGTAGCCAAAGCTATCTTACCTAGCTATTTAGACTTGTTCCTATTGAGTCATCACTTTTGTCTGTATAAATTGAATTAACTTCAAATTCTATATGGATCACAACACAATTGACACGGTAAGTGTTTGTCATTAAAATGTGTATATTTAGTCATTAAAATAAACAAAT
Organism: Fraxinus baroniana; assembly: GCA_903798355.1. NCBI lineage: Eukaryota > Viridiplantae > Streptophyta > Magnoliopsida > Lamiales > Oleaceae > Fraxinus > Fraxinus baroniana. The sequence continues at coordinate 5,923 of CAIGRO010002042.1, forward strand.
TTGAGTTGCCTCGTATTCCTGCATCATGTCCATCCAAAGGCAGGCCTGGAGCAAGACATATCAATAAGACAAAATTAATCCGAGTTTTACAACCATCATGCGAGTAACTTTCATTTATTTCTTAAGAAACTTAATTTTCTGTAAAGAATTTTCAAATTTCTTGGTGCTGCCATGGCTGTATGCAAGTACTCCAGGAGTGTGTGTGTATCAGTTTTACTTTTTCTCCTGATCCCATTTGCATCGCCATTGTATTTCAAGCTCTCCACTATTGGTCCAGACGATGCAAATCGCCATATAAAGATGACAGGGGACGCGTATATTTCTCCTCAAGGCATTCAGGTGACTACAGATGAGAGCAATAGGGCTTACGGCGGTAAAACTGGCCGCGCCACTTATATTGAGCCTTTTCACCTCTGGGACAAAGCTACAGGTAACATGGCTGATTTTTATACACATTTCAGATTTGTGATTGATTCCAGTAATAGCAATTGCCATGCCGATGGACTCGCCTTTTTCTTGGCTCCTGATGATTCAACCATACCTGGGAATTCATCAGGCAGTGGCCTTGGTCTTGCGTATTTTGATGCGACGGTGAATATATCTGGAGATCCTTTTGTGGCAGTTGAGTTTGATACTTACACGAATGACTGGGATCCTTACGGTCCACATGTAGGAATTGATATCAATTCACTGATTTCTGCTACTAATTTGACATGGAGGAATAACATTACTGAAGGGAAACAGAATGATGCTTGGATTGGTTATAATTCGACTACCAAAAAACTTAGTGTGATCTTCACTGGTTATATGAGTAATCAGAAGCAAAAATCTCGGCTTGATTATAAGGTAGATTTGAGAGATTACTTGCCTGAGTTGGTGAGTTTTGGTTTCTCAGCAGCTACAGGAGACTGCTTTGAGAAAAATAATGTCAAGTCCTGGGAATTCAATTCGAGTTTAGAGATAGTAAGCAATAGTTCAGGTCCAGCAGATCCTCCCACAGCAACAAATATTAATCCAAATCCTAGTTCAGCAGTGAACAATGGGGGAAAGAAGACGAAGATGGGATTAGTAATTGGATTTATTGTTGGTCTGTCTGTTTTGATCCTCGGTTTGGTTCTCACTGGATATAGTTTATGGAGGAAAAGAAATAGGGAGGGCGAAAAAGATGAAGTTTCGTTTGATAAAACAATGGACACAGAATTTGAAACGGGATGTGGGCCTAAGAAATTTTCATATGGAGAATTGGTCCGTGCAACGGATAATTTTTCAGACAAGAAAAAGCTTGGAGAAGGAGGATTTGGTGGAGTTTATCAAGGATTTTTGAGAGATTTAAATTCCTACATTGCAGTGAAGAGAGTGTCAAAGGATTCCAAACAAGGTCATAGGGAGTATGCATCAGAAGTTAAGATCATCAGTAAATTAAGACACAAAAACCTCGTCCAACTTGTTGGTTGGTGCCACGAAAAAAGAGAGCTGCTACTTGTTTATGAATTCATGCCCAATGGCAGCTTAGATTTCCATCTCTTCAAGGAAAAATCATTGTTGACTTGGGAAACGAGGTACAAAATTGCCCAAGGACTGGCTTCGGCCTTGCTGTATCTACATGAAGGGTGTGAACAATGTGTCATTCACCGGGACATAAAATCAAGTAATATTATGTTAGATTCCAACTTCAACGCCAAGCTTGGGGATTTTGGTTTGGCTAGGCTCGTCGATCACGAGAAGGGTTCACAAACTACAGTTTTGGCAGGCACTATGGGATATATGGCTCCTGAATGTTTAACCACTGGCAGGGCTAGTAAAGAAACAGATGTCTACAGCTTTGGAATAGTTGCACTAGAAATTGCATGTGGAAGAAGATCGATTGATGCTAAAGCACGAGCAAATCGAGTAAGGATGGTTGAGTGGGTTTGGGAACTCTACGGAACAGGAAAGCTACTCGAAGCAGCTGATCCAAAACTATGCGCAGACTATGATGAGCAGGAAATCAAATGCTTAATGGTTGTCGGGCTTTGGTGCGCTCATCCGGACAACAATCTCCGGCCGTCAATAAAGGAAGCTATTCATGTCCTCAATTTTGAAGCTCAATTACCCCTTCTTGCATCAAAGTTGCCAGTGCCAACATATTCTGCTCCTCCATTTGATATGCTTAAACTTTTGGCTTCACAATCTAGTGGTGTCAATTCACTCCTGGCTTCAAATAACTCGATTTCTGATGCTTCTCCATCCATGTCCCATTGTACAAAAGATAAGAATCTTTCACATATAATATCTTGATCGCCAGTCTAGCAAGTGTAATTAAATTTTTATTCTATGTTTGTTAAACTGGAAATATATATATTTTTATGGGATGACAGTTACTGTTATTGTTTTAGTTCATGGTTGATGCAAGTAATTAATTTTTAGTTAAAACAGAAAAATTCGCTAGCACCTATAGAAAAACTTGAGCCTATTTTGTTAATTTTAATTGCAAGATTTCTTCCCCATTTGCATAGCATAATGCCTAAAATATCAATTGAATATATTCGCACCCTTTGAGAAGAAGCAGCATGGCTTAGAGCTTGAATTCTCTCATTTCCTTATCTTACTCGATTTTATGTTTCTGTGCACCACACAGTGTTCCCACTCTTCGTGTAGAAATAGTAAAGCTAAAGCCAGGCCTCGGGCAACTTTTACCTCGTTTCCCAGGGAAACAATGATTTTCTCTTGAAGAGATGGAAATCTAAGCGGCCATTTGGCATGAATTTATAAACAATTAGTATCTCTCTTATATCATGGCACCAACCAACAAGTTGGACAAGATTTCTGTGTCTTAATCGGCTGATAATCTTCACTTCTGATGCAAATTCCTTAGGCCCTTGTTTGGAATCCTTCGCAACCCTCTTCAGAGCTATGTATGAATTTGAATCTCTCAAAAACCAATGATAGACCCCGCCAAATCCTTCTCCAAGCTTTTTTTCCGTCTGCAAAATATCTGTGGCATGTACCAGTTCAAGTTCTCCTTATTGAAACTTCTTAGGTCCACAAACCTTTTCAAATTTTATGCCAATTTTCATATCAAAGTAAAGGTCATCATTTTTCTTCCTCCCCATTTTTCTTCCTCCGACCAAGAATCAAAATTGACAGACCAACAGTCAAGCCGATTATACTAATTCCATCTTCCTTTTCATTCCCCCGTGGTCTGCATGTCTAGAATCTGGATTGGTGTTTGGCACCAGGGAAGGATCAGTAAGGTTAGGACCTGGACTATTAGTTACTATTTTTAAATTTGAATCTAACTCCCAGGACTTAACGTTATGTTTCTGAAAGCAAGTCCACATATATAGCTGCTGAGAAGCCGAAACTCTCCCACTCAGGTAAGTTAGACGTTTGAACTTAATTTGAAAAGTAAATCGACAGAGTTTCAACTTAGAACTGTGGATATGCATACATGGAACACGCATCAGTTAGAGAAACTTGGATTCATCACAATCTCTGCTTCCCTCAGACATTCAGTGAACATGCTGTCAGGACAGTTCCTATTATAGTCTTTGCATTGCATAAAACGTGCACCAAACGGTAACATGTAACAATTATAACATTTAGATCATTTTAGAATGTAATACTGCACAAAATTAGACAAACGACAGTGGAAGACATTGGAAATGCTAAAGATATAAATTGTCCATTGCTATAAAGTTTTGCTTTATTTTTTGTAAGGATTTATAGTGCAAAAGAGAAAAAGTAGAGAAAAAAGCTATTATGCATTTGTGAAAAAGTTAAAACAAAGAATAGTATTGAAAATCAAAAAGAAAAAAACTATCCTAATGTTAAAATTTCTTAATTTGTTCGCTTTCAGTTTTTCACATCAAACTAGCTGCCTTTTTCACATCATGTTCTTCATAAGATTTCTTGCATTCTTTCTTGATTTCATTTGTATTGTTCTTCTCTTTAACCTTGGTTCTTGTGCATTGCTCTTTCTTCTTAATCTGAGCCCCCACCACATTATTTCTATGATGTATAAAGCTTGGAAGAAAGTTTTTTTTTTTTTTTTTGATTTGTATAAAGCTTGGAAAATTGATTGGACCAAACCCGATTGACCCAACCCACAATTAGTTTACATTTATTTTACCCGACCTGAATTTATTACCAAACCGATCCAACCCGACCTATTTCGGGTCGGGTCGATTTTCGGGCTGTGGTTTTCAAGTCCAGCACTACTTGTACTAAGCACCAACCCCTTTTGCAGACTCCTTATTTGATTTCAAATATAAATTTGCATAATTTTATTTAAATTACAACGAGAAATACGTGTTTTGATCATCAATATTCTATAAGTTTCTGCTTTGAGGTCATCATATTGGCCAAAATGTGATTATTATATTCTAAATATTTACATTTCTGTTTGTTGGTACGAAAGTAGAAAATATGTGAAATTCATAGTTTGAAAAAACGTAAACGGGTACTGAAGCGTTTTTTTATCACAAGGCGAGGCGTAAGCCT
>CAIGRO010002068.1:0-16969 GCA_903798355.1 Fraxinus baroniana
AGAGATACTCGTAATTCAAATATACAACAATCAACTAAAAGTGTGATGTAAATATAATTATCTAAATAATTTTCATCTAAGTCGATCAATAATAGCCTCATTGTTATACTTGGTGAAGAATTTGTCATATCTACCCTTTTTGGTGAAGAGCCTGAGTGCTCGACAATTGGTTTAAGGGAAATTTTGACAATAAGCATGATCTGAAATTAAAAATAAAAAATAAAAATTGAAAGTGCTGTTTTTAATTATTTTTGGTTAAAACTTAAACTTATTTGTTACCTTTCGTTAAAACATTTACATTTCATTTTTTATTTGAAAATATTGTATTACCTTATTTTTCACTAAATGAAATAAAATTAAGATTTTCAGCCTAATTATGTCTTGGTTTGTTTTATGTGGAAATTACACAAAACCAGACTTTTAAATATTCAATTTCAAAAATCAGGTTAAAAGTTTCACTTTTCAAAAAACAGATATTTTATTTTAAATATTAAATACTAGTTATTTTCACCACAAACCCTAATCAATTTCATTTCAATTTTCCTCCTCCTCTCTCTCTCTCTCTCCGCCGACAGCTCAACCTCCACGAGACGGAGGAAGCAGGATGGACTCCCAGTGACGGTGGGCCTGCTGCCTTTGTGACTTGAACGTAGCTGCTGCTTGTTCGGGAGCTATCGCTTTGCGTGAAACGCGACGACAGGCTTCGATACCATCACAACGATGTTGATCGGTGATTCCTAGCGTTTTTTTGTGTTATGTGACAGTGGCATTTTTTTGCGTAGCGAAGTCGGTGGCTATGATTTTCTAGCGAAGCAGCAGGTTATGGTTGGTGAGATTCACTTGGGCCAGATTTTGAATTGGACAGTGATTTTATTGATTTTTGGGCGACGATTTCATTGATTTTTGGGAGGCCATATGGTGTTTGGGCAAATGTTGAATCTAGTTGGTGCGGTGGTTTTGTTGGTGGCTGTGTTGACGAGGTGGTGGTGGTGTTGGTGGATTTGAAATTGAAGATTTGTTGCAGGTGGTCGGCGGCAATGATGGTAGGGTTGGTGATTTTTTTGGGTTGTAGGACGGGGTGATGGTGGTAGAGGTGGTGGTTTCGGTGACGAGTTTCGGCTGGTTGTTGGTTGCAGTGGTGAGGTGGTAGTCACAAGTGTTGGTGGTGGTCACAGATTATTTTAGTTGTTTGTGAGTATTAAATTGATTGATGTGACCGATAAACAAATTGTGACCAAAAAATAATGTGTGACCTAAAAATTATTAATTTGTGACCGATAATCTGATAATTTGTGACTTGTGTCGTATAAATAAATTGTGACGTTTCAATTTTTAATTTGTGATCGATGAATAAATTGTAACTTACAAAATTTTTGAATTGTAACGTTAAAATAATTTGTGATATATAAAATTTGTAATTTGTGACCAATGAATAATACGTGACTTACTAATTTTATAAATTTGTGGCCGATAAAAAAATTGTGACCTATAAAATTGTTGATTGTCATTATGAAATAATTTGTGATCTATACAAATTTTTATTGTGACCGATAAATAATTTGTGACCAATTAATTTATAGTTTGTGACCAAATTATATGAAATTGTGACCTTAATATATTTAATTAATAAAATATATGTTTAATTAATTAATTTAAAAAATTGAAATTTTGAAATTTTAAACTTAAGTTCTTAAATTTGAAATTGGTGAAACTAAACCTCTTAATTATGAAATATTCCCTTATTTTATCGATGAAGTACTTGGCCAAATTGAAAATTTCATCGAATTAACTTTTTTCAGTTAATTTAGATTTACATCAAAATATTAATTTTTAATGTAATTTATGCATGTAAAAATTCAAATTAATTGCCCTTCATTTCTCGACACAGTCTCAAATAATACATAGATGAAATTACCTACTACAAGAGATGTAAATTTGGGTCGAGCTAACTAGGGGACCACGGGTCTCAATGTACTTTCTTTTCTATTAAAAATAAATAAATAAAAAATCACTTGACTCGAAATAAACTCAAGCGTATATAATTTGCATTCTTAGGTTTGCTGTCAAAATGTGGATCTTAATGCAAGCTCGTTTCAATTGAAATGGTTTTGAAAAAGTTGAGTTGTTTATATAGAATATTATTTCATTTATGATGCAGCAAGTGCATTTATTGAAAAATAATAGAATATTGTATTATTGCTCTTTATATAGATTCAAGTAGGAATGTACGAAAGTAATATTAATTAATTGCAATTCTAATTTTAAGACTATATATCAAGGATAAAATTCAACATTTTTTAAGTATAAAAATACTAACTCACGTATAAGGATTTGAGCTATAACTCAACAAGGTTAGTCAATTCGTAAAAAGCCCTAACTATTAAGCTCAATCGAACAATTTGATCCTCCTAAAGCATAATTGAGCATTCAAATTTCAAAATTAACGTACTCAAATTAACAAGCCATCATCTTGCGAGATATTAAGGGTAAAATCTATCATTGATCAATTTTAAACATATTAACCATATGAGAGTTTGAACTATTTTACATAACAAAGTTGACATTTTAAAACTGAAACCCCAAGTTTTAATAAATACAACATTCCATCAATAATTTTTAGTTTGTCAACATTTGTTTGATTTTTTTAATAAAATGAATTTTTAAATAAATATTTAGCATTACTTAGAAAAAACCTTATATATAAACGATGTTGCATTGCAAAGCTTGCTAAATAACTCGAAACTCTATATTTTTGTAAATTGTTTTATATTATACTCGTGATGTGTTCTAAATTTCGAATTTAAGTATATATGGACTTTATTCTCAAAATACATGTAAATATATAATATTAGATTCGTTTAAAATTTTGTTATTCCACGCCACCAAAAATTAATAAAAGTAAAGTTGAGTCTTCACCAAAAGTTTAATTCCTTTTGATAGTTCGTTATGAAAATAGCGACATGAAGCTACCTTGATTTCGAGATTTGGAAAAAGAATTTATATACTTATACGTAAACTTTAACTAAAAATATAACTACCCAAAATTGAATTTGAATATCACATTAATTCTAGTTCCCATCTAGATTAATTATTGATATTATCATTAAATGTCGCCACTAAAAATCTGCTTCTACGAACCATAATTATGATTGAGGAGACCCTACCATGTTAAGAGGAACAATAGAGTACTTAAAACATGGTCCCAATGGGTACAAACCAACCTTGGCTTGTCTTCACAAAGAATCTTAGTCACATGAATAACTTAAAAACACCACGTTAGATAGAAATGCAAGGCCCTGTTTGGATGCACATGATCTGTAAAATGTGGTTAGTCATGAAAATGCAATGATAATAATTTAGTTGATTATGAACATAATCGGTATTTGTATTTTTCAATTTTTACATGAAGAATCGTACATTTTATTTGCCATATATATGAAAATAATAAAAAGGAGAAATGGCACAATAAATTATTTATCATGAAGCCTGCTAACATGGTGTTGTACGGCCTATAAGAATGACAAGCTGAGGGCGATGTTCATGTGCATTATTGAGTATGACTAGATAATATAAATACATAATCGACAAAAAATAATTTATTTCGTTTTCGTTTTCAATAAAATCCAATTTCTTTTAGGGGTAAAATTCACATCACTAATATCAAACTAATATCCACCATAAGGGTTGAGCTACTCGTTTTAATAATTTTGATTATCAAGGAATTTCAATACTCCCTATGGTTTTTAATGAATAAATCACACATCGAATAAAGATAAAAATATAGACAAATTTATAAGAATTTGAGCTAATCGTCTAAATGAAGTTGATATTTTAAGATGAATCTTAAATCTTAACGTGGTTTTAGAGTTTATTAAACTCCAACGAGTAATTCAATCTGATTAAGGCTAAAAAAAATGAACACATGAATTTCAAAATTGGTTTGCTCAAACGAGCCACTACTTGTGCGCATGTTAAGAGAAAAAATCTCATATTGAATAAAAATGTAAAAATAAACCAATTTATAAGGATTTGAGTTACTCATTTTAATAAAGTTGATATTTTAAGATGGAATCTCAAGTCTTAACAATGATATCGTAGACCAAACATGTAATCCATCTAAAGACTCAAACATATATCAAATTTCACAATTAATATTTCCAAACGAGTTGTATTCTTACGGAGCCATGTTAAGAGTAACGTCGTCATCTTATGGTGGAACTTCAAGACTCAATCTATATAATATACCTACTAAATATGGCGGATGTATATTTAAAATGAAAAATTTGGTGAACCAGCCTAGCTGTTTTATCATTCTACAAAGGAACATGGGCCCTCTCTCTCTCTCTCTCTCTCTCTCTCTCTACCTTTGCCAGCTTTTAACTTCGTTACTCCACGCCATACGTATAATCTTTAATGTTGTTTGTAGGGAAGCTTCCTCTCCAAGTGCAAACTGTGACTTTTTTCCTCTCTGAAATTAATTATTCCCTTCTTTATATTAATTTGATGCAGACTTTGAAGGGGAAAAAAAATGCATGCATGCATGTTCTCAATAAATTCCTGCAAGTGACTATTCAAAAGGAATGGCTAAAAGGGTTTTTTTCTTGGCTTTCATGAGATACTTCATGCCTTTACAGTGTGGGTGGTCAGGATCAGACACAAAAATCTTTAAATATGAAATTAAGAAATAGTCAAAGCTCCCATATTGTGCATTTATCCAACCAATTACATCTTCCCAATGCAATTCTTTGCTGCAGATTTGGTTTTTGACTTTGTAAAATTATCTGTCAATTATGATGACTTGAAGATCTAAAGTTCCTCTAGAAGATATTGAGGATCATGTGATTTTAGGTGCCTTGATTGACCCAATTTTGTCTATGACCATGTAACATGAGTGGTGATATCTATATAGTATTTGGGTAAAATTTAAATGAAGACATTTGATCAATACCATTTGAAGAATCGATCTCCTGCCCCAGTGAGTAGGATAAAAACTTGATACTACTGATGTGGTAGAGAGAACCTTAAATGAGGTTAACTGAATGTATGATCGTTCAAGTGCCACGTCAATAATGAATAGTTTTTATTATGTTTACTGTGGACATGAGATCAGATCTGATGCCTTTTGTGTATGACTCAGAAAATTTATGTGACATGTAAATTTGAGGTGTCTCCAAACATCTATTAGATCTTTTGTGTACATGACTATGACCTATAAACGTACAAGGCTAAATTTTCTTATTGTTGTCAATTTAAATAACTCGCAAGCGTACAAAAGAAATATAGAAAAGTAAGCAACAAAGTTGAACCCACAAGGACTGCAAATTAAGAATATTTAATTTAATCTAAATTAATTATAATGTAGCATAGTTGAGAATAAGAATCAAATTTGTTAAAATATTTGAAAAAAAAAAAATACCACTAACAAATTAGAACAAGAATTGAAGTAATTTAAATGATGAAGATCTCAAAACCCACTATCGTTTGACATAACAATTGTCCGATTATTGAATATTTCTCAAATCAAATGACAACTCGAAACCAACTTAATTGGGGTGATGTTGATATGGGCTTGGCCCAAAACCTAAAATTTATTGCCTGAGCAAAAAGATGCATCTAAAAATAGTTAAAAAATCACCAGTTGCTTTGGATCGTTAAATCTGATGAAGATCGATGGTTGGCCGAAAAAAGGTATAATTATACTCCTAGGTTGTCCTAATATTCATTCATCTGATTTGCACGCCGCAGTTTCTTCTAGAAGATTCACGGCTCTCTTCTTCGTCTCTTTTCTTCAATCTCCAACTTCTGATTAGGAAATTCTTGATTTTGCTATAAGATGTGAGAATTTCAAAAGAGAGTCTTAATCGGTGATTTAGGGGGTTGTTGGTCCATTGTAGCAAATCCGGTTTGTTCTTTGGGTCCAATTTTAGGGTTTATTGAATGAAACAGAAAGCTAAACCCTAATACGTGAAGCCTTGACGCCGTGGTTAAATACTAAAAGTCAATCGAAGTTTTCTTAAATTTATTGTATTATGAAATTTGTGAAATACTCGATCTCTAATAATAGCCTCAAATGTTCATCAATTAAGTTTAAGCTAAGAAAATCTAAGTTAGTCCTTCTTCACTTAGTTACAAAGATCCCTTAAGGATTCTCCATATCAAAGTTAATTCAAACACGAAGAATCAAAGGCTTGCATCCTAAGCATTCTACATATCCAAATTGTATATATATGGAAATGGGAAAATCAAAAGATATCAAATAACAATTCAAATACAAAGTATGGAACAACTAAATGAAGTTCTATAATAGACACGTGATTTTAAAGTTAAAAGAAAATCCACTTAAACTATTCCAAGAAGAAATAAGTACCATAAAGGAAATTTCCTCGATGTTTGCAACCATAAATTTGCCTACAAAATTTTTTCGTTTGAAAAAGATTTTTTCCACAAACAAGAATATTTATCTACTGTAATGAACCAACCAAGATACTAAAATAGCTCTAATACCACTTGTTAAAAATCGAGCCAAATAATAAAGACGAGAATAATAGGAGCAATATGAAAAATAATGGATAACACAACAACCAAATTTTTTGTGAAATAAGATGAAAATTTATTATACTAAGAAACTAAAATTGTCTTTACAAGATTTAATTTTCACAATTTAAATCTAAACAATTTTTCAACTTTCTAATGTACACTACAATAATCTAATTGTTATCTTAACTCTCTCTTGAGTCTTTAAAGAGCCTACACCTCATGAAATATTTATAGGAGTCAAATTTTGAAATTATGGATGAAGTAGAAGTTGGAATTGATTTAAAGAAATCAAAAATTTGGTTAAGTATAACTTTGAAGAGTCAACTTTGAGCAAATATTCGGACTTGATCCGATGGTCAAATTACAAATGTAAATAGACTAACTTGTTCCACTCGTTGAATAGATCGTCATAATATATTTGAAATCTCGAAATCAATTTCGAATAAATGAGAAATTATGGCAGAAAGATGGAAGGAAAATAGAGGAAAAACTAGCTGAAAAAGTGATTATCTCCGTCGCTCGCCTATCACTCGAGCGACAGCCTAACGACGTGGTTCTATTTTTATCGCTTGAGAGAGAAGTTAGCATCAGGCTAGCGACAACAAGAGTTTCTTCTGGTCGTAAGGTTGAGAGGTTTGGCTCGCAACATTTCGTCAACAACCCCCCATACTCTATAAATAGGATCCTTTGGACGTCCTTTTTGACACACCAATGATATGCAATCATAGTATAACATTTTGTTTTCTCTCACTCAACCAAATTTTGCATATAAATTGCATAAAATTTCGATTTTCTTTATTTTTGCATTAAGGAGTACATAAAAGTACATAAACCAAATTCTGGTTCGTTGTTCTTGTATGTTGAAGTGCTACTCACACAAGAATAAATCATTATATCTTGGGAGTTGATTGTCATAAACCGTAGGCACCATTACGGGGCAAATTCTAATTAAGTACAAAGTGTTCAACACTTACCCCGACTTTGCATCCATTGACGTTATTCATCTGAAGTTTCATTGTCGTTACTCTGTCAAAATTCCAGTAGAAGTTTGATAAAGATTCTACAGATATTTGTTTGTCACTCCATATACCATATCCATCCAACAATCTTAAGTCGGATTTTTGGTTGTTGGAGTGACTCTTTTGTTTCGGTTAAAATATCATTTAGTTTAACTTCTTATACTATTCTTTTGAATTGGTTGATCTTCTGTTTTGTGCAAAAAGAAATGAATTCGATTTTTAATATCGACTCTACTTCAAACGAAAATTCGAATATGGGAACGTCGAAAGGAATTGTTCATATCGATACAATCCCTCCAGTTGTTACTGTCCCTCTAAACTCTGTTCTACATGGAGAGAAATTGGAGAAATTAATTGGGGCTGATTTCAATAGATGGCAACAGGAAATGTTGTTCTATCTTACGACACTCAACTTGGCAAAGCTCTTATATAAAGACGCTCCTGTCATACAAGAAAGGGAAAATAATAGAGCATTACTAATTGCTTTAGATGTTTGAAAACATTCAGATTTCTTATGTAAGAATTATATTCTGAATGACTTGGACAACTCGTTATAGTTAGTATACAGTTCCAAGAAATTTGCGAAGGAATTATGTAAGTTCTTGGAAAAGAAATACAAAATTGAAGACGCCGAAACAAAAAAAAAAATCATCGTAGGGAAGTTTTTGGACTACAAAATGATAGATTCAAAGATGGTCATCAAACAAGTGCAAGAATTCGGGTTAATCTTCATGATATTCACGCGGAGAATGTGTCTCTAAATGAATAATTTCAAGTAGCTGCAATCATTAATAAACTTCCACCCATGTGGAGGGACTTCAAGAATTATCTCAAGCGCAAGCGCAAAGAGATGAACATTGAAAAACTTGTGGTCCAATTGAGGATTGAAGAAGACAACTAATGTTCGGATAAGCATGTTGGGAATCACATAACACAAGCAAATGCTAATGTGGTGGAATCCAACAATAAAAGCGACAAGAGGAAGCATTCTATTGAACATTCGAAGAAGAATACAATGAAGTTCAAGGGCTCCTTCGATTGTCACAATTCGAGGAAGTAGGCCCAAGTGAATATCACTGAAATCTGATGTCATATCAAATGATATATCTGATATGAATTTGTTGGTCATTATTTCAGAGTACAACAAAGTTGGAAATCCCATGGAATGATGGGTTGATACGGGTGCTACCCGTCACATATGTACCGTTAAATAAATGTTCATTTCCTATACTCCAATCATGAGAGTGAAGTTGTTCATGGAAATTCCTCAAGTTCAAAAGTGGAAGGACAAGGCTAAGTGATATTGAAGATGACATCGGGGAAGGAACTGAACCTCAACAATGTTCTTCACATATCGAATATTTGTAAGAACCTAGTTTTAGGTTCTTTATTAAGAAAGAACAGTTTCAAACTAGTCTTTGTATTGAATAAATTTGTAATTACCAAGAATAATATGTATGTAGGCAAATGATATGTAAAAGATGGAGTATTTAAAATGAATGTCCTACATGTTATACCAAACAATTCAAACAACAAAATATCTTCTTCTGCTTATATTGTTGAGTCATCTAATTTATGGCATCATAGATTAAGACATGCAAACTTTAATTCAATACGTAATTTAATGAATTTAAGTTTACTTCCAAGTATGCATTTTAATAATGTAAAATACGAGATATGTGTAAAGGCAAAATTGGCCAAAACACCATATCATTTGGTCGAACAAACCACAACACATTTGTAACTAATTCACACGGATGTGTGTGACTTAAGGTTTGTACAAACAAAAGGTGATAAAAAATATTTCATCATATTTATAGATGATTGTACAAGATACTGTTATGTATATTTATTGAAAAGTAAAGATAAAGTTTTGAAAGTATTCAAACACTATAAACTTGAAGTTGAAAACCAACTTGGAAAACGAATAAAGATGATTCGTAGTGATACAAGTTGAGAGTATGTTGCACTGTTTGAAGAATTTTGTGTAGAATTTGGGATTATTGATCAAATTACTGCACCATATTTACCTCAATCTAATAGGGTTGTTGAACAAAAGAATCAAACCCTTAAGGAAATGATGAATACAATAATGATTAGTTCAGGCATACCTCAGAACTTGTGGGGAGAAGCTATCATTTCGACAAATCAGATTCTTAATAAAATACCACACAAGAGTAATGTTGAATCACCTTATGAATTGTGAAAAGGCTGGAAACATTCCTACAAATATCTTGAAGTGTGGGGTGTTTGGAAAAGGTACAGATACCTAAACAAATTTGGCTTAAGACTATTGAATGTGTCTTTATTGGATATGCAAACAACAATAATGCATATCATATCGATTTTTGGTTCATAAATCTAATGTACTTGAAGTACATGATGGTACCATTATTGAATCAATGAATGTTGTATTTTTTGGAGATATCTTTCCTTGTAAAGAGAAAGAAGTAAGTTCATATAAATGAACTTGCGATACTGCATTAGAAACTATCAAGAAGATAGTAATCATTAAGAAGATGAAAAACCAATGCGCAGTAAAAGGCAAAGGTTTCATAAGACATTTGGTCCAGATTTTCTAACATATATACTAGAAAATGATCATAGGACATTTAATGAAGCAGTGTCTACTCCTGAAACTCCTTTTTGAAAGAAGCTGTTAATAATGAAATTGGTTGAACTTCCTATGAGGAACAAAGCTTTAGGTTGCAAATGGATTTTCAAAAAGAAAATTGAAATTGGATGGATCAATAGACAAGTACAAGGCTAGATTAGTAACCAAAGGGTATAAACAAAAAATGACTATATTTTTTCGATACATATTCACCGGTTACAAGGATCACGTCTATACCTGTGTTGATTGCTATCACTACATTGCATAACCTTAAAATGCATCAAATGGATGTTAAGATTGCATTTCTGGATGGTGAATTAGAAGAAGAAATTCATATGGAACAACTTGAGGGGTTTGTTGTTCCTGGAAATGAAAAGGTGTGTAAACTTGTAAAATCGTTATATGGATTAAAACAAGCACCGAAATAATGTCATGAAAAAATTGACAAAACTATGTTGTCAAATGGTTTCAAAATCAATGAATGTGACAAATGCGTCTGCATCAAAATAACACCTAATAGATACGTGATTGTATGTCTATATGTTGATGATATGTTAATCATAGGGAAAAATTCCAACATTATTACCTTGACAAAGAAAATGTTGATAAAACATTTTGACATGAAAGATATGGAAATAGCTGATGTGATATTAGGGATTAAAATCTCTAAAATATTTGATGGTTTGTTATTGTCTCAATCAGACTATATTTAAAAGTCTAAGGCGTATGATGATAAACCAGTTAAAACATTAGTTGACTTAAGTTTATACTTAGCCAAAAATATTGGTGATCCCGTATCTTAATTAGAATATTCACGCGTTATAGGAAGCTTGATGTATATCACCAACTGCACGTGTCCTCATATAACATATGCAGTCTACAAGTTGAGTAGATTTACGAGCAATCCAAGTTATGATCATTGGTAAGCATTAGATCGAGTTCTTAAATAATTTAGACACATGGTCAGTTATGGATTACACTACTCAAGATATCCTATAGTGTTAGAAGGATATATTGATGCAAATTGGATATCTGATATAAATCATTCAAAGTCTACAAGTGGTTATGTGTTTACCATTGGAGGCGGAGCTGTATCCTCGAAATCGTTTAAGCAAACTTGTATATCTCGATCCACGATGGAATCTGGGTTTACTGTTTTAGATAAAATCGGAGAAGAAGCGGAATGACTTTGTAATTTTTTTGAGGATATTTCATGTTGGGAAAAATTGGTATATGTGATTAATATATATTGTGATAATCAATCGACTATTGTAAGGGCACAAAATAATATGTATAATGGTAAATCTTAACATATTCGTCGGAGACATAATACTATTAAACAATTGATATTGAATGGTATAATTTCGATTAACTATGTTAATTCAAAAGAAAATATAACGGATCCTTTGACGAAATGATTAACAAGCCTAAAGTCTATCGAATATAATCAACATAGCGGAAACCCAACCTTATAGATTGAAGATCCCAAGATCTTGTTTCAATGGTACAATTAAGTTATGAAAGATTTAGTGTAAAACACTTACTCCCATTCCTACAAAAAGTGTTGGAATAGAAAGTGTTCAAGAATAAGTGTATACTTTTAATGATTCCTATATCTTGCAAGAAGATAAAAAATATATTATACTATAGGAGATCACTTATATAAGTGTGAAGTGGGACCGCTTCTATGAGAATTTGAGACTTAATTTTCTTAAAGCACTTATAAAACCAAGAGTTGTTCAGTGCCAAAATGAACACAACCATGATAACCGAAATGATTATATAAGTTATGGTATTGGTACAAATGTTTTAATTTACACGAACGGCTGAATGACTCAAGACATGGCGTTCAATAATTAGCTTAGTAAATTTGATTATATTCAACTAAATAAGGTTCAAAACTACAAGCCACCTATCTTGAAGCTATAACTTCTCACATGTACTCCTTTATTAGAGTCTGCATCTCATTTGCATTGTATTGCGCATATCGAGGAGTTTTCATACATGTGGGGGATCGTTGGAATTGGTTTAAAGAAATAAAAAATTTGGTTACGTATAACTTTGAAGAATCAATTTTGAACAAATATTCGGACTTGATTCAACGGTCAAATTACGAATGTAGATAAACTAACTTGTTCTACTCGTTAAGTAATTCGTCATAATATATTTTGAATCTCGAAAACCAATTCCAAATGAATGAGAAAATTTTAGTCGAAAGTTAGAAGGAAAATAGAGGAAAAAATGCCTAGAAAAGTGACTATCTCCGTCGCTCGCCTATCGCTTAAGTGTCGCCCGAACTACAGCCTAACGAAAGGAAGGCGACGTTCGTTTTGTTTCTATCGCTCGAGCAAGAAGTCAGTAACAAGTAGCGACAGCAAGAGTTGTTTCGTTCGTAAGGTTGCAAGGTTTGGCTCGCAACACTTCGTCCGCAACCCCTCGTACTCTATGATAAGACCCTTGGGACATCTTTTTCGACACACCAATGATATGCAATCATGCATAACATTATCCTCTCTCAACCAAATTTTGCATATATATTGCATAAAATTATGGTTTTCTTCATTTTTGCATTAAGGAGTACATAAACCAAATGCTGGTTCGTTGTTATTGTATGTTAAAGTGCTACTCACACAAGAAGAAGTCGTTGTATCTTGGGAGTTGATTACCATAAACCGTAAGCAACGTTGCGATAAATTCGACTTAAGGACAAAGTGTTCAATACTTGTCTCGACTTTGCATCCATTTTGCGTTATTCATTTAAAGTTTTGTTGTCATTACTCTGCCGAAATTCTAGTAGAAGTTTGATAAAGATTCTACAGGCATTTGTTTGTCACTCCATACACCATATCCATCCAATAGTAGAATACAAAATTGCATTAGAAACCAAACAGGAATGGAGTGACAAATAGCTGGCACTACGACGCACCTGATAGGAGTAGCAGCTCCAGCCTTGTTACCTTCCCGAACAGCTGGCACTACGGCGCAACCCCCAGGAGTCGCAACACCATTCTTGTTACCTTCTTTTGTGTACGTAGCACCCTGTGCCCCGATTCCAAGATAATGCTTTCAAAACGCTTTTTTTTTTATTAATTCCAAAGTCATTTTTCCAATCAAACTCTTAATCCATAATGCATTTTGATCACTTATCAAATCGGACTTCCAAACCAAAATTATATAGGCTTCCTCCATGAATCAAACTTTCAAATCACATGAAATTTGAGTTACAAAACACAACAAACTCCACCTTTTCACAAATTTCATTGCAAGGAATTAAGCCTTGACTCTTCAAGTTATTCTCCAACTCTTCCACCGTACCCTCGCAGACATACTTAAAAATTGTGAACTAAATCCAAGCCCTACTTATCAGCAGAACTACTTTGCGTACCATCTTTTCTTGAATCATCCCATTCACTTTCAGCTCTTGCCGAGTCAATAAACCTGCTTGAATCACCATGAACAACATGATCAACAAGATCACATCTAGCTCCACTCGACCTACTAGAAGATTTCCTAATATTATTGTTCAAACCACCATGAACAACCAGATCACAACCACCTCTACTTGAGTTATTGCTCACTGAACTCTAAGTAGCGGCTACATCCACAATGATCGCCGACCCTTCAACACATAACCATGACTTTCTCTTCCCATTAACACAACTCGAGCATTCTTGCTAACTTTCAGAACTCCACCTCCATCAGTATACTTGTATCTATTTTAATCAAAAGTGCTCAAAGAGATTACATTCCTATTTATATCTAGAACATGTAGAACCTAACCAAGTGTTCTAACCTTCCTATCAATCATCTTGATTTTGACAATACCAATCCTAACTATTGCTCATTATTTTTCATCATCATGGAACCCCTTGTAACTGTTTCATATGATGAAAATCAATCTCGATTTGAACACGTGAAAAGTGCAAGCCGATTCAATAATCCAATTATCGTCATGTTTGGATTCACCATCACTAATCGCCAAAAGATCTCTATCACAGTCTTCTTCTACAAGATTGACATTGTGGAATTTTCTAGTTGTTCCTTATGATTTGTTGTAGGAAACCTTTTTCGCCACTCATGACAATCCTTATTTATGTGCCCCTTGTTGTTGCAATACCAACAGACTTTACCACTGTTGTTATCCTCGACTTTACCCCTTCTATGACCACTTGTGTTCGATAGGGATGTCAAAAAACCCCATTAAACTCGATACCCGCGTGTCCCGCTCCGAACGGGGTGTGAGTTATCCACCTAATCAGGTATCTAGGACGGGAAAATTCCCGAGGTGAGGTCAGGTAACGAGCCCCGCCCTGGTTAATTTAGTTTTAATTTTTACAAAATAATTTTTCAATTTGTTATATGTAACGGGCCGGCCTATTACCCAAAATTTGACCCAAAGGAACAAACCAATTCCTATACCCAGAATCTCAATTTCATTCAATCAGTGATGAGAGGCGGTGATGGTTTTCCCATTTGGAGAGATTATTGTCAATTTCCACCAAAAAAATGTTTATTCGACAATTCCTTGCCACCGTCCGTCGTCTCTAGCCGCCGTCCGCATTCGATTGTTGGTGGTTGATCATTTTTCTAGTTATGTAGCAGTGTAAATGAATGTCCAGGATTATTGCAGTTTTACTTTTAAGCATAAAACATTATGTTTCTTGATTTATTTTTTAAGCTTTTCAATTTGTATTATTAATTTTCTGATGTTGAATCATCTAAGAATGCATACCTTAGAATGAGTATGTGGTAGGAGAACTGCATATATAACAGATACAAAAAAAATGGTCAATGAACATTAGTTGATTTTTACTGCCCAAGGAAAAACATACTTCGAAATATTTTCTTGATAAATATATTATATTTATAAACAGATCCATTCCTCGAGAGAGAAGCCATGTGAGATATTTGCTCGTGGCTTCTGTCCGTTGTGACATATACCTCTCTTTCAATTTCAGATGGTCTTACCGTTTGTTCTTCTACAATAGAAAGCTTAGACGTGTTGTGAGCTTCCGTTTAAGGTAATTTAGTGCTTACATTCCTTAAACGTTTTAGAGAAACCTTGTGATATTTCATTGTATGAAATAAAATTATGTTTTTCCTCAAGAACCATGACTCAGCCAACGCAATGGTAAGTTAGTTCAGTCATTGAGCTTTGGATTAGATTTGTAAGCTTCTCTAATATTTTGCCATCATCCTGTGAATTGTTTGGGCCATCTGGTGAACTTTAAGGTTCAACTACTAGTGATGATGTTCCTCAGGAAATCAACAATACAAGAAAATCACGTTGGACATTGTTTGATGATGTAGTAAAATGCATCACAAGTCTAGAGTTAAGTTAATTAACGTGGCAAATGATACATAAAGATGTTGTAGTTCTTATCATAGCTAAGTCGTGGCTGGAAAACTATTGTATCTTGCAATTGTCTCCTTGGTTTTTTAGGCAAATTGAAAGTAAAAATTTCATAGCCTACTATTTAATACAATACATGTGAATTGTAATTGGTGTTTTTTTTTTGTTTCCATGTGACCTCCAAGTTTTTTGTATTCTTCATGTGGATTACTTATAAATGAGTAGTGAGCACCAGATCCCATTTGTAGTTTTGTAAATAATGATAGTGGTCCTTTTATCCTAAATATTTTTTTAAAGTCTGTGATTATGTTTTAAAGTTTTCTGACTATCTTTTTCTTTTATCATAAAATTAACGTTAGGTAGAATTAAATTTTATTTATATTGATCAAATTATTACCTTTTTCTGTGATTATGCATTTTTTATGTTTTTCGTTCCCATGTAATTTTTTTTTTTTTTTAATTTCAAATGTATAAATCACGTCATTATACACCAGTATCGAGCATTGGAAGTACTCCAGTACGATCAAGTAATAATTCATCGTATGAAGACTTACCTAGTCAGGCAAACACACAACAAGATCTAACAGACTTGTGTGAGGAAGAGGAGGAGAATAGTGGACAAGGTAAGAAAAGGAAATTAACTTCGGTTGTGTGGAATCATTTCAAAAAAAAAAATATCATTAAGGGGGAAGAGAAGGCAATTTGTAACTATTGTGATAGAAAATTAGGGGCTAAAAGTAAGAATGAGACACAACATTTGCATGGTCATATGTAAAGATGTCCACGCCGAGATCAAAAAGACATTAAGTAGACAATATTGAATCCGGTAAATGGAGCTTGTGGGAGGGTTTCCTTGGGGTACTTACTCTTTTGATCAAGACAATGCTCGGAGGGAACTTGGAAGTATGATAATCTTGCATGAGTATCCACTTTCAATGGTTGAATACATTGGATTTAAAAGATTTACGAATACTTTGCAACCATTTTTTAAGAAAGTTTCTCATAACACTATAAAGAATGATATTATATGATTACGAGAAATTGAAAGTGAGGAGCTTATTGGAGAAGAACACTGGCAAAATTGCAATCATTACAGATACATGGACTTCTAATCAAAAGAAAGGATTCATGGCCATCACTGTGCATTTTATAGATGAAGCTTGGAAACTTTCAAAGTCGTATTATAAAGTATTTTGATCTTGCATAAAGTAATTAGCTTATTTTAATGTACTATTTAAAATTATATTGCTTTTATTTTAAATATAGGTTCATATATGTGTTATGTCTGCACACATCTGAGGTATTGAGTACATCATTGATGGACTGTTTAATTGATTGGAAAATCAATCGTAAGTTGTCTACTTTGACTGTCGATAATTGTACTACAAATGATGCCATGATCAACATTATCTTAGATAAGCTTTCTAGTAGTTCGCTTTTGTTAAA
>CAIGRO010002073.1:0-16063 GCA_903798355.1 Fraxinus baroniana
TTTTTAAATTTTGTCACTTTTTAAGCAGATAAAAAATCACAAATGGATGGTACTATTTTGATATTTGTCACTTTTTTTGAGTTTGTGTCACTTTTTTTTTTAAAGTAAAAAAGTGACAATTTTTATAAAAAAAAAGTGACATTCTGTCACTTTTTTATTTTACACAGTATTTTTTACTTCCTAAAAATCTTTCATATGATTTTAAAGGTATTTTTCAAAACATCTCTAATTTTAAGAGTATTTTTGTAAGTAACCCCAAACATAAGTCATGTATGTGTCCACATTAAAGCCCATTTGATGATGAAACATTGCTTGGCATGTTAGGCTTATGCAAGGACTTGTTTGTGGCATTAGAAGGGAAAAATATAGGGTCATGTCTTTCATCTTTAGGGCAATGAAATGGAATCTATAAGGATTAGAGAGAGGTTATTTTACCCTCTAGCTCTCTATTTTGGCACTTTTTTTTTAATTATATAATATAGTGATTTTAACACGGATAGATAATCTTCTTCTCACCAAATTTGAAGTGAAGGTGGAGTATGGGTAGGTTATCTTCATCATCATTATTTCTAGTCAAATACATGCTTCAAACTCTAATGAGTTTTGATATATATGTTGAGATTTTTTTATTTAAATGCAAAATCTTGCATATGATGCCCCTTCTTCAGCCCTTTAAAATAGATTTTGTAATAAATGAATTATTTTGGAGAATGTATAGTTAGCCCCCCATTCGGCCTCCATTAAAATTATAATCAATTTTTTTCTCTTTTTTTATCAATTATACATTCTCAAATAAAATAATATTACACGTAAATCAAAAAAAATTTCTTCTTTTTTAACCACGTATTTTTCTACCATTCCAAAAATTATATCTCAAATAATGGGGACCAAACATGAGGTGGAAAAGTGAGAAATTTTTTGGATGTGCATGCAAAATTATTTTATAAGAGAATGTGTAGTTGAAAATAAATTTTAACAAAAAAGAGCTCAAACAGGAACAATGTTGTTTTGACACCTACTTTATATTGAAATAAAATTAGTAGAAAGTCACACGAGTGAGAGAGAGAAATTAAGGTTTCTCATGGGAAACAATCCAGTTGACAGTATAGATTTTTATAATCACGTTTCAGATTTGTTTGATGTAGACTTTTTTATGATAGATTTTTTGAAAAATATTTTCTTGAGAATGTGTGATTCAAAAGTAAGAAAAATTATGAGTCCATAAATAAGATTATTTTTCTAAAAAAATGAGTTTTAAATAATTTGTATCAAACGTAAACTTCATGTATATGCTAAAAAAGAGATACATTCTTGGATGATGGTTTTGAAATAAGAATTATCAACACTTGTGTTGTAAGATGAATGATTCCATATTGCAATAAGTTGTAACCAAATAAGAACATAAGCATTTTTTTTTTACGTAGGAAATCGCAGTCGTTATCCGTGAGTGCTCTCATTGGGTAAACCTCGCTCCATGTACAGTAGTTCGCAAACAACATAGGAGAGATAAACTGCATTAGGCAAGCACAATGCGACGAGCTCGACCGATGAAGTGTTGACAGATAATTCGAACTCGTGCATAAAATGTTCAAATGATATTTCTATACAAATCTCATTTTATATGTCAGAAAATTTCTTAAAGATCCTAGACTAATCCGTACATCGTGTAATGTATTAAAAACGAATTTGATATCCCACACGTTAAACTAGCACAATTCACATGTCTTGGGTGTTTGTTACCATGCGATGCTTATAACACTACTAACTTAATAGCTTGGATCTATCAACAAATCTATGTAGATCAAAGCCAAAGAAAGAACATCGAATCGAGCTTTCCATGTGGGAAAATTAGGTGTTAATTTCACATGAAGTCGGGCAAAATTCTTCCATTAAAACTCATGCGAATAGAAGTAATGCTATGACACCACAAAACAGTAAAGAACAAAGGAGTTCGAAAGCTAAATGTTGACGTACATTGTACATTCAATTGATTACACAATTTATAGTCAATACTACCGCTATAATATGTGGATTAAAGCTAGAAATTGACATAATTAAATAAAAGTTGAAGTCATGCCTTAGCAGTTGATTGCTCAATAATTTGGTCAGTTGTACTACATGTACATCACAAACTTACATATTGTTGTACATATACATGATACTCTGAGATATGATTGGATCAAATTTTTCACCAATTCTTGACTATTTGGGAAGTGTGAAAATGCAAGCAGTTATAATGGAGAATTTTTACATTAGTGTTTTTGAACTCAAACTCAAAATTCTAATATTTTGATTTTGATTTCAATATTTAATCAAAATGAAATTTTACCCTTAATATTACCAAACAAACCAAACGCCTTTTTTTTTTTTTTTTAAATTGTCTAACACCATGCATTATAAAAATGTACAAATGTCATGAGTACAAATTTCTTCACCACCTATTTATAAATGTGCCATGAGTTGGAGCCTTTGAAAAAAGAGTAATATTATTTAGCACGATTGGTATTTAACACCAATTTAGATAACAACATCAGTGAAATTAAATGACTTATATAATGTCACTTTTAATTGAACATATTATATAATGCCACATAAATTGATGCTCTTACACCACTGATGATAGATAACATTATTTTTGAAGAAAAGAAAATGGAATCTTGCATGTATGCAAGAGATGTACCAAAAGTAAAAAATAATACCTCGACCATTTCAAATATTTAAGATCTTCAACTTGAGGGAGAAAGAGAGGGAGAGAGAGGTTTGAACTAGAGTTAGAACAAAATTTTATTTTGCAAATACATATAAGAGCAAAATACATATAAATTAATTGAAGATGTTATTTGACATAGTTTGAATTGAATATAGATGGTATTTAATTAAGGATAGTGCTAGACGTACTCACAGCTTTACTACATCCTTCACTTAATGCTGATGTGGCTGGGAATTGAAAATTCAACACAACAATATAAATAATAAAAAAGAAAAAAGAAATGTAAAACCCAATTATAAGTCCAGTCATTTCCAATCGCCTCCTCTGCAGTGAAGAAGCTATCGGCGAAAATGGAGCAACCTGAAAACTCAGTCGACGTAGCCGGAGACTTAGACGACGGCGACCACACGTCGGCGAACCCCGTTTCTTTTTCCCCCCACACGCTGACGACAGAGATGAAGGGGAAGCCGACAACTCCCACGCCGACGACAACATGTGTAAGATGTTTTCAATTTAATCTTCATTATATGGCCAGAAGTGGGAAGCTTAACTGGTGGTGAAGGGCTGATTGTTGACTGTGTTGTGAAGTGGGAGGTTTAACTGGTGGTGAAGTGGGAGGCTTGACATGTGGTGAAGTGCTGTTTAACTGGAGGGGATTGGGCGTGGCTTGCAAACATAAGCCAAAAGCATAAGCGAAAATTACCTATTCTAGTCTGATAGAATATATGAAATAAAAAGTAGGTAGAGAATATAGTGCCTTTGAACATATCCAAGATCCTCCCTACACGCAGCCATTTGCAACCATTAAGCTAAAACCATTGAGTTGCCTGTAATGATAAATGAAAGTCTACCACAACTATTCTGGCCATGAAATCATATAAAAAGAAATTAGTTCCAGCATACTAAATTGGGAATTATCACACCTTGCAGATGGCAATTCATACAAACATTGCTAACTATACAGAAGGTTTAAATTGAACTGATACATAGCTATCTCGAAGGAGTTCTAACTGACAGTAAAAGAAAATCTAAACAAGCATGTAAGGAACAAATTATGGAATGGAAACTACTGTAAATTTTCCTAAAGGTCAGGGAGTTTAACTTCAGTACTCAAGGTTGATTTCACAGAAAATGTTCCAGCGATTTCACAGTTCCAACAAGATCTCAGACGACCCGCAATAAATTCGTCGGAGTATTGATTTCACTGGCTTCACTTCAACCCAAATTCGTCGGAGGATTGATCTCAGGTGACCTGCAATAAATTCGTCGGAGGATTTCATAGGTTTGACTTCGCCGTCGGTGTGCCGACGATTACATGGATCGTGAGAGAGGAGTGCAAGGGTAGGAGGTGAAATCTGCAGTTTTGGGAGTGTAAAGGAGAAAGAGAAAGAGGATGGGTTATCACGTGATTTTCCTTTCCCCCAAGCTGCTGTTATGTTTGACTAAAGGAGTGTGCCATGTCAGCTGAAAGTAAACATTTCGGGATATTGTGTAAGTACGTATAGATTTTTCCTTTAATTAATAGCAATGTAATTAAAGTGAATGTTACTATGTACTTGAATCTAGATATAGATTATTTTTCATTGTGAATATATTGACATCATATTTCTTAATACTTTATTATCGATACAATTGTTATTACGTGTTCTTACTCTTAACTTTTATAAGTAATTATTTTTAATTTTAATTACAACTAAACTTTTATTTAAGCTTAGCCAAACAATGTTCTGGCAATGTGATTATCAAACTAGGGATGAAATGGCTGGCAATCGATGTACCCAATCATGTACAACTAATAAAAAAATATTCAAAAAAAGGGTAAATTCTTTGTGAAGTCCCCGATCTTTTATATGTATAACAATGATGTCCCTAACTTTTCATTTATGACAACCATTCCCCAATCTTTTAACAATGTGCAAGTGGTATCTTTCCGTGAAAGAAAATGTCCATTTAAATGTTAAACTTCCATACGACGTGCACGTGATGTCTAGCAGAAAGAGAGATATTGTTTAAGGACGATTTCCTTTATTCAAAAACCCAAATGATTATGGTTCAAATTTCATTAAAAAATTGCTTTTCTTTGTACCAATTTATCCTTTCAAATAAATATCACGTGCATGTCATGTAGTCATTTAACATCTAAATATATATTTTTTGTGAGATGAAGATACCACTCGAATAGAGTTAGACCGTCGGGTATGGTGCACAAAATCTTTGAGGACAAAAAAAATTTACCCTCATAAAAAAAATTCTTAAACTCGAAACTCAAATAATGTGGGGGTTACAGTAGTANGTAATGTAGTCATTTAACGTCTAAATATATATTTTTTGTGAGATGAAGATACCACTCGAATAGAGTTAGACCGTCGGGTCTGGTGCACAAAATCTTTGAGGACAAAAAAAATTTACCCTCATAAAAAAAATTCTTAAACTCGAAACTCAAATAATGTGGGGGTTACAGTAGTAATTTCACATAAATCCTGGTCACCCCAACTTCGCCTAATCAAACTGCCACCGGAGCATTCCGGCTTTTTTCTCTCTCCACTTCTTCCATTTGCCCTCTCTCTCTCTCTCTCTATTTTTTTTTTTTTGAAAGTTAAAGTTTTCCCAATTTCAGATCGACAAAAATCCCCATTTAAATCCATATAAAAAATCTCGATTCGGATAACAATTGGTTCGAATCGTGAGGGGCAATGGGGGATTTCAATTTAGCGTTGGTAATCGTTGCAATAATCGTGTGTGTGCTGGTGTTTATATTCAATTTGTACCTCCTTGTAAACTACCAGCATCCAGATGATGCTAATCAGGCGTATTTCCCCAAATTCGTCGTTGTTTTGGGTCTCTCCGTTGCGGCAATTTCGATTTTAATGCTTCCAGCGGATGTGGCTAACCGGCAGGCTTGCCGGCACGCGATTTATAATGGTGCGTGTAACCTTACGCTCCCGATGAAGGACCTGTGGCTCGCCATCTACATTATTGATGCTATCCTTGTGTTTTTCGTCATTCCATTTGCAATGTTCTACTATGAAGGCGACATGGATAAGTCCGTACATTGCTCCTAGGGTTTCTCCTTCTCAGCATTTTTTTTTTATTAATAATAAATGCATGCATTTTTATTCATACATGTTGAAATAATTGTGTTTGGTTTATTTATATAACTCGTGGGTTTCGCAGAAGTGTTTGGAAAAGGATGAAAAGTGCATTGTTGTGGGTGATAACGACAGCTGTTGTTTGCGCTTTGGTTTTAGGGATTTTGTATGGTTAGTTTCTCATTGATTTCTCTGTTACTTTTTATGTTGGTTATTTTGTGGGTTTGAAGATAATCTTTTTGCAAGCAACTTTGATTGAAGTTTAATGAATAATTGGCTAAATCTTAAATGGGCTGCAGTAAAAGGTCAACTTCAAACTTAATGTTACTCCAATTCAATTTGGGAAGCTCAATATCTGTGATTCTAGTAGTTGAAAGTGTTTATGGTTTTTTCCTGAGCCCATTGATTAGAGTTGTTGGCTGTAAAAGACCTGTATGTAGGCATTGAGTTTGTTGTTTGCAAGTGTCAGTTTATATAGTTTCCGTTATTTTTTTTTCACTTAATGATGAAGTGATCACATATCCAGTGGTACGTAAAGCTTAGAGCCAAGATTTTTAGAAATTTCTTATATTCGATGGTGCCAGTTCTCTTATTAGTTTGAATCTTCTTATATTAATTTTTGTTCTTGCATTTTTGCTGGTCTTCTACTGGCATTGCTGGTTTCACCATGGGAATCTTTTTTATAGGTTGTTTTTAATAGGCAAGTGAAACTTGGCAAGATATTGTAAAATCAAAGTTTTCATAATTGCAATAGACCAGATTTAAATTGATGATCTCTGCTCTTTTAAGTTTTACTTTTTATGGGTTGAGATCTCACCACTCTTAAACATGGAGCTTCATTAGGTTTACAATGGACATGCCCCAACTATATAAGTCGTTTATTCTTTAATTTTTCTAAATTGGTGTTACCCTACTTGTTGACATTATGCATTCTAGTATGGTTGGCTGGTGGCACTTCCATCTTAAAGTTCTTAGGTTTGTTGCATTAATATAAAATTCTGTACTAGGACTTGTCGGTAAGGTGGACTTCACAGTTCGACACCTATCCTCATCCACTGAACCCTTTCCATCTACTTGGGGCCTCACCAGTGGTCAACAATGTGTTGGAAGTGGAGCACGACAGGTTAGGAGATATTTTATTCTTCTCTTGTTCATTGATTTGATTTACCATTCTTACATATTTTCCCATTTCCCCAGTGCTCTGCATATTCTGCCAGTGCTTCATCCGAGACAACATGGACTATGCGAACTACCTTCCCAGAATATGTTGTTGCTCTAGCTACAATTGTTGGATCTGTGCTTTTCACTGTAAGTCCCTCTATTGCAATTTGTAACAAAAGAATCTCCACAATAATAATGTGAAATATGTGTTCCATGGTTTATCTTGCATCTTTCTCTTGATTTCATACATTTTGATAATTATTAATCTGCCATTTCATATTTGTCTAGCATATGCTCGTGATTGGAGTTGTTAATATCATCTATAGTAATTATACTAAATTTTAAACGAAGAATAGTAACTGAGATAAACACAAACCAATTATAGTCCAGAAAGACGTGACATATTGATGTTGCATAAGATTATAGGCTTTTCTTGTCTATTCTCTTTCATGCCAAGACATTCTCAAATGTAATATGTGCTTCATTTTCACCAGATATTTGGTGGTGTGGGCATTGCTTGCCTTCCATTGGGACTTATATTTTCGTTCATCAGGCGTCCAAAGGCTGTTATAACACGTTCGCAGTATATCAAGGTATTTATTGTTCTTCATCAATTTGGTCCTACTTGAACAACTTAATCTTGTCACTGACGATGTCTATTTCTACACCTTACACATGGTCATTGCTTCTTGATCGTGTAGGAAGCAACTGAACTTAGTAAAAAAGCTAGAGAATTGAAAAAAGCAGCTGATGCGCTTCATCAAGAGGAAAGGAGTGGTAATAAGGGAAGAAAATGGCGTAAAAATGTGAAAGCAGTAGAAAAGGTACATTATATATCATCTGTTATTGTTGTTGCTCTCATATTTTGCATGTAAAGTTAGATGCTTACACTTTCGGTTTCAATTTATATTTTCAGCTGTGATGTGTGGATATGATGGCTTCAAATGCTTTAAATTTCTTAGATGCGTAACATACCAGATCTAGTTTATCGTGCCTTCCTTATTTTGAGGGACAATTGGGTTTCTCTTGTTGATTTTACCATCCGATTCACAAATATTAGGTTGATCTGGTGCATTTGTGGTTTACTTCATCTTTTTTCTTTCTATAACGCATTTCCATTTTAATTTTCTTGTTATATTATATTATGTTTCTTTTTTACGTCACTGGAGATTTGCTATGTTGCGATGGTAATATGAATGGTTGAATTTGTTTTCATAATCTGAGGATTATCTTGTGTGTTCATATCTTGCAGGAGCTACTTCTCTTGGAAGAAGATGTGAAGGCATTGGAAGAGATGTACCCTCAAGGTGAAAAGGTGATGACCTAAAAATATAGTTTGTTCATCTGTATTGTGATTGTATAAGCTTTCTGACCTAGAAAGAAGGAAAATTTGAATAATGTTGTTGCCTAATGTATTCAGGCTGAGGCTTCATGGGCTATGACTGTTCTTGGCTACCTAGCTAAACTTGTACTAGGAGTTCTAGGGTACGTTCTTGTTACTTTTTTACAGTCTTTGTGCACCTGGAATTTCAGTTCACTTTCTTATAGAACATTTGGGGTCCAGATTTCATGAATAATGAAATAATTCTGACTTAAGAATCTCTAAATTCAACACCTTAACTCAATTGCATATCAGGTCAATGTTTGACAAGCTTGCTTACTAGTAAATATTCGTTGTATGCTCTCTCTTTTTTGTTTTGGGGTTTTTTTTTCTTTGGGGTGGGGGGGTGGATGGTGGGAAAACTTCCCGTGGATCCTGGTAAATGAAGAAAGTTGCGAGTTTAGATGAATTGCAACGTCTTCTGAGTTCAATGGAAAGATCTGTTCTTTCCAGCCTGCTTTATGCATAATGGTTTTGCTGCCGTTTGACCTACTGATCTATTTTCGATGCGTGTTTTCTGAAAGCTGACTGACAGCATATATTTGTTGGCTTTGAACAGGCTGATTGTTTCAGTGGCTTGGATTGCACATATTGTCATATATTTGCTGATTGACCCTCCTATTTCTGCATTCCTTAATGAGATCTTCATCAAATTGGATGATGTTTGGGGTATAAACTTCTGCTTCTCACTTCTTTCATTGTCTGCTGCTTGACGTGACATGAACTAATATGCTATTAATTTCTGCTACTTTTAGGTCTGCTGGGGACTGCAGCATTTGCATTCTTCTGCTTCTATCTACTGCTTGCAGTCATCGCTGGGGCAATGATGCTTGGATTGAAATTAGTTTTTATAACTATTCATCCTATGAAGTATGTATACTTGTAATATTAGATTTTTATTGGCTGTTTAACCTCAGATTTTATTTTCTTCCTCTCTTTTTCCATGAATTAATATGGTTGCTGACTAATATTTAACTACATTTACAGATGGGGAGCCACACTCATGAATTCTTTTCTTTTTAATGTGGGTCTCATTCTCCTTTGCTCGATCAGGTAAGATCTTAATGTGTTGGTTTTATATGCACTTGGAATATTTTATATGCATTGTAGGTGATTATATTCGGTTTAAATTATATAAATAGATAAAAATGAGTGGTGAATAAGTGGGTAGTACTTCTGGGTTCCACAGGATAAAAAGTAAGTGACACTAGAAGTAATTCAAGAAAACTCCTATCAAACATGCGTTTAGTAATTTATCTGGGATTTGCTATCATCTCTCTTATTGGTCCAATTTCTATGGTTTGCTTAATTAAATGTTATTATGAAACTGAAAGTTCCAATACATGTTAAGCCTGGTGGAATCTGTTTCATCAACAACTCATTAGATGTAGCATCAGTTCATTAGTTTCATTTGCTTATTCTGTAGGCTAACAACCCCTTGATACATTGCTTGCCACATGCTTCTGAGTTTCTACTCTTAATGAACTTTTGACCTGAGTAGTTTTGTCCCCATGTTTGCAGTGTGATCCAGTTCTGTGCCACTGCATTTGCATACTATGCACAAGCTACTGCTGCTCAAGAAATATTTGGTCACACCTTGCAATCTCTTCGGGGAATCAAATATTTATACAAGTCAGTTGTCGGTTTCATTACAAGTCTTAGCTTCTTGTAGTTGTCAGTCTCTATATGTTCTTCTTGTCCATTAACTATCATTAGACTCAAAATCTTGAGTGCTGTTGCAGGTATAATGTGTTTCAGATAGGATTCATTGTTCTGGCAGGGCTGACTTTTGTGTATTACTCAGCTTTTGTAAGTCACACTGAACTTCAGAATTCTATTATCATTTTTTCCGTGAAACCTTGAGCTTAAAGCTGTATCTACCTTGTAACTTTCAAGGGGTGGAGAAGAAAAAAGCCCAGCGGCAGATTCCAGCTTTCCACATAAGATTTGGTGCCGTGAACATATCTAACAGGTGGATCTGCTGCTCTTCTTGATTTATCTTTGGTGTGATTGATGTACATTATTGGATGCACGTGCCTTGGTTTTGTTCAATGCATTGCTTGGGGAAGAAGGCCAAACATGATTAAAGATCCAATCTGCAGAATTTTTATGGCCTACATGTTAGTGCTGCTGCTGCTGATGTTTTTTCTTATTTCACCTGTTTTCCCACTGAATGTATGTTCATTTGTTTGATTATATCATGAATTGTCTTTGCATGTAGTTTTCGGCGTTTGAATACTGAATTGAGAATTACCTTTGATGTAATATAGTGTCATTGAGCAAAAGATTTCTTAGAGTAGCATGTTTTATCTCTTGATCCATTGTAATTGTCATTAAGTCTTAACTGAGTAGCAAACACACCAGTAGCTTCTAATTGATTTGTGTTTACATGCATTACTTTCTAATAATTGCATTAACCATGTATTAAATCGAGGACAATGTTTGCAGTTAAATCTACAGTCAAGTAAATGCTTAAAAAAAAATAAAAAAATATTGAGATCCCACTGACGAAGCAATCTGAGAATAAGAATGACTAGCCTTACAAGTTATGGTCAAAACCCAAATGATGTGGTTGACAAGCAGCATTGGACTGGATGGGACAGTAATATCTTCTAGTGTTTATCTAGGCTGGTTTACAAAATGTGTATATATTGCTTTGTTGTGGCACCATTGTTTTGAAACGTTGTTCAAGGTTTACCGTTGAGGTGTGCCTCGTGTGAGGTTTTGTTGAACGCTTTGACGGTTATGCCTTGAGATTCATTTGTCAAACCCGAGCTGGCCCGTGTGGCTAGACAGCCCGGCCCTCAAGCCTTAAAAAAAAAATAAAAACTTGACTGCCACAAAAACTCAGGTCGAGTCTAAATTTTTTGGTGTATTTTTACTCAAGCTAATTTCAGCTTGTGACTCGGCTCGTTGACACCTTTTACTTACCAACATGTTCGTAGCTTTCAAGAAATGCAATAAGTTGGCTTCTGATTAAATAAATTATATTTATCATACAATAGTTGGAAAACGATTGAAGTTACTCATTTTCAAATTAATTAAGTCCTATTTTATTAAGGGAAGAACCATAGTTTCAGATTCAATATGGGAATAATCATCGAGATTAATGATATGTCGAACAATATTGTTCATTGATCTAGCCGGGGCATAACTGAAGTATAAAACTTTTGAAATACGACAATAACTTGTTCAATCATCGAGATTAATGATATGTTGAACAATAATGACAGAACAACATGATATAGTCTGGCCAAATTTTAAAAGTTGAGTATGGCAGACCATAATAGACAACACTGTCTTACAATATAATAGACAAGATTATCATCATGTCCTACGTTGTGGCACTATATATTGACCCACTCCCTTTGCCAAGTACAAACATGATCAGTCACGTTAAAGGTGGTTTCACCATCAGGGCCAACAACGTAATATGGCGAATCCTCGGGAAATTCAGCTGGCATCGACAGCCAGTACAGGCTTGGTTCCCATTCGGCATCTTTGAGGACCTTCAGTATCTCCTTGACTACAATTTTGCTCCCTTCAGATGAAAAATGGATTCCATCTCTGCATTGAGATCAAGGATTAGCTATGTCAAAACTACTCGTCCAAGTCCAATGCAGCATTCGACATGTCAAAGTCTCAAAGATAGAAAATCTAAAACACAGAGCCAACTTTGCAAGTAGACGTAGAGATCCCATTTTCGGGAACTTATCCAAAGTAAGAAAACCCCGTTTGGAACAACAAAGACTAGCTTAGAATCAGCTTTATTTACCTTTATGCTTAGCCAAACATGCTTGTAGATAACAATAGCATATGAAAATGTGAACTTACATAAAGCAAGCCTTTGCCCAATCATCTCTTTGCCGAATCGCAGTGTAAAGATCAATGACTTTAATATCTAACTGTTGACCCAACTCTACTAAAGCTTCAGTGTATTTGAGGCAGCCTTCGTTTGTCCGAGCTTGATCATCAAATGCATTACTGGTTTTTGGGAGAGAACACAAAAGGCAGGGATTTCTTCAGAAGATAAAATTTTCTCACCAGGAAACCAATGAATAAACTGAATCTTAGTTTAGATTACCCAAAAAGTTCTCGAATTCTCTCTTCGTTCACGGGAGGAGAACTAAGAAAAATTATCCGTGTGTTCTCTGATAGAGACTGGAAATCATGCAAACCAGAGTCAGAGCATATGGTAATGATATTATTAAGAGATAAGGAAGAATAGGCATTATGTAACATAAATTAAATAAAGAATAGCAAACATATTTGTATATTCATTGAAACTGCAATGTCCAATCAATAACAAAAATTTTCTGGGTTACTCTTAATGATGAAAGTGAAGTTCCTTAAATAACACCGATGTTAAATCTATAATGACAAACTAATCTCTAATGGGAGAAATCTTTAAAATAGTTAGAACGAAGAAAAAGCTAAAACGAAGCTGGGCACTCTCTTCGGTGTACAAGTTTCCTAACGAAAAATTCATGTATATTAGTTCAGAGGAACTACCTCCACTATATTCAATGTTATTTCAATTCACCAAAATCACCAAAAGTTAAGACCTAATTCTGCTTTATAACTGTATTGGTTGGTCAAAGAAATGATTGCCATATTTCTTTAAATCTATAGTCCTATAGTGGAGCCCAAAAACAAATCATTCTCCTTGTCATACAAGAATAGATACAAGATGCAGTTATAGTAACTCAGTGAGAAACACAATTATGAAGAACAGAGTTACCTTGAGATGAAGAGCAATCTTTCTCATGTTCTCTACATACTCTGGAAGAGGAACATGAGCGCCTTTGCCACTTGGGTGCGGGTTTGTTGCATCATTACCACCAAAATATACTATAACCAGAGTAGGCTGAACTGCTGCATCCTGAATTCAAATTACCAAGAAAAATAACTCGTTAGATTTGAATCCAGATTAGGACATGGTCAATACATGATTGTGAAATAAAATAATCTAAAATATATTTTGGGGCAAAATAGCTCATTGTAGTTAACCTGTTTCCAGTTTCAGGAAACTGCATAACTGTTCAAAGCATTTGGCCAACATATTTCTTTAAGTAGAATCACTACCCAACAAGTATACCTTGGGGAAAACTCGATCTAAGACTTGAAGAGCGAGCCTTGAGTTCCAACCAGAATATCCTCTTAGTATTACATCTGCCTATACAGTTGCCACATAAATCAATCTTGATTAGGAGTGAATCTATATAAAAGCAGATAATAGCAGTTATAGTGTCACGTACCCATAGCCAATCCATCAAGAACAACAAACTTTACTTTTTCATGGTAAATATGGGGTTAGCTACATGAATTATTTTCTTTCACTCCGTTTGTTTTGTTGCTTGATTTACAGGAAAATGTAAAGCAACCAAATCCTTAGCAACTACAAGGGGTCTTGTTATTCTTAGTCTGCCATCCCCCTTCTTACATGTTTTACTTAGATCTTGTCACTCTCGTGATCGTAAGCCTCTTTAGGACTACGCAAAATATGTCACAACCACCTAAATCGTCCTTCGCTTATTCCATTCTCAATTGGCACTTCTCTCACCTGTTGACATATATTCTTATTTCTTATAGTATGCATGACCACACATTCATCTCAGCATCCTTATTTTTGCTATATTCATCTTATGCACATTTTTTTCTTCCCCATTCTCAGTAATACAAAACATGCTAAGTCCAACACTTACTAATTCAAAACATATGCATTACATCTTTTTTAATCATATGCATTACATCTTTTTTGAATTCTTTATTCCTTGTTCGTAATCCAACTTTTACCTACAGGCTACAATAATTTAGTGTAACCTCATTATTATATTTATTCCTACTACTCCCTCCGTCCCAAAAAGATAGTCATATGGTTATTTTCACACAGATTAAGAAATGGTAGTTAGTATAGTTAGAGTATTAAATTTTACTATATTTTTCCATCTATACCCTTTATCCCTTATCTAGGTAGTTGGTGTTTATTATACCAAGATGTATTAAATAAGGGTATATGTGGAAATGAAAAATTTAATACATGTTTAAAATGGAAACANATTAAATAAGGGTATATGTGGAAATGAAAAATTTAATGCATGTTTAAAATGGAAACAGGACTATCTTTTTGGGACGGACAAAAATAGTATACAAGACTATCTTTTTGGGACGGAGGGAGTATTACTTAAGTGTTGCAACATGAATTGAGTCTAGGTTCTAGCCAACTCAAAACTTTATATTCCATCATAATCCTTCAAATTTCTAACTTACGGTTTAACCTGTTTTTTGTCTTATCATCTAAAACTACATCAAAGAAAAACATAGACCAAGTGATCTCATCTTGAGTATGTCGTCCATAACTAAAGCAAAGAGATAGGACTTGAGGTCAAACTACAGTGATACAGAAATCTTAAATATCACTATCACAAAATGTTACACCTGTAAATCGAAATTGCCCCATCATACACGATTTTGATGATATTGATATATCTAATCGAAATTCCTCTTTTCTCTAGCATTCGCCAATGCAATTCCTTAGTCACCTTATTATAAGCTTTTCTAGATCAATAAAAATCACATCCACATCTTTTTATTTCTCTGTACTTCTCTATCAATCTCAAGAGCACGAGAACAGTTTCAATGGTAGATCTCTCCAGCATAAATCCAAACTGATTTTCTAAAACTTTTGAATTCTACCTTAATCTCTGCTCATTCACCCTGTTTTATTAGACATGAATGTCAAGAAAAAATGACATAAATAGGAATTTTCCACCATGAAACACAAATTCTGAGCTAGCTTCATTGTTTGAATATGAATCATACAATCCCGAAAACTTACATCTGAATCCTACAGAAAAAGTAAAAGAAATCCCGAACTTCATGAACTCATAGAATCACTAAGATTTAATTCATCAATAATCGTTGTCTAACATTTCTGTATCTCAAGTAGCAAGAAACATATGGTATATATCAAAAGTCATTTTATTGGATTGTATATAAAACAAGGCATAAAGAAGATCAATAGAAGAAATTCGATGCGTTGATTGTAGCTTCATAAATGGGAAAAAAAAAAAAAAAAANTCCCGAAAACTTACATCTGAATCCTACAGAAAAAGTAAAAGAAATCCCGAACTTCATGAACTCATAGAATCACTAAGATTTAATTCATCAATAATCGTTGTCTAACATTTCTGTATCTCAAGTAGCAAGAAACATATGGTATATATCAAAAGTCATTTTATTGGATTGTATATAAAACAAGGCATAAAGAAGATCAATAGAAGAAATTCGATGCGTTGATTGTAGCTTCAAAAATGGGAAAAAAAAAAAAAAAAGCCCCACAAAAGTACAACATGGGATATCCAAAAGCATACCTTGCGGGCGTAAAGATCAGTAAAAATAGCACCCCAGCCACCAACGTTGTACGACATTTGAACTACAGATGACCCGAACAACACGAACTGCGGACGGGTCGGACCCACCATTTTCCTCCACCTACACTTCTTCTTTTTCTTCAACGCTCACAAATTATGTACGTGTAATGACATTTATAAGACTGATATGCTGTAGATGGATGTTGGTGTGGGTGTTTGGTGAAAAGTGGAACTTGAAAGGCTTACGGAATTACCAAATTCCGGCTTGGTCTCGAAGACGCGGGTAGGTGGAGAACAACCAGTCAATAAGCCCACATTTTTGGAACAATGAGGGGGGGGGGGGGGGGGG
>CAIGRO010002118.1:0-15346 GCA_903798355.1 Fraxinus baroniana
TACATCACATCAAACTTTTAAATTTAAATTTCCATCTCTTGCGCGGAGCTCAATAACAATTATATTTTTCATTCTCATTCTAAAATAATGCGAATCAAACGGAGCCTAAATACTTATTGAACTACCAGAATGTATTAATTTCTGTCCACGATGGTGAGAGATGAAAATGGCGAATGGGGACTAAGCTTAGGTGAACATGGTCTACAGGACCCACAGTGACCACAAAACAGCTGTGATTGCACACTCCCAACCTTCACCACCCATTCACCCAACTGGTCTCTTGTCCGTTCCTCTCTGATGTCACCATGATAACAAATCCTAGAGAAATGTGATTCGATACATTAAATAGTCCATTTGACGGAGCTTTTCAAATATTATTAAATAGTCCATTTGACGGACCTTTTCAAATATTGCTTTCAATGCTAATAAACTATTTTTTAATATGTTTAAATATTGAAAGTATTTTGTACTAATGGAATAGCGTTTGGAGGAAGTTAGCTTACTTTTTTACAAGTAGTAAAAGTAAATGCAGCAGTCTTGTCAAATTAATAATATATTCAGAGCTTGCTTGGTTTAGTGTGTGTCTGGTAACGATTTCATCTGAATTAATAGGGAAAATCCGACCATTGTTTCCAACAAAAATCTGACTCCTTTTCTGACAAATTCAGGGCTCATAATTCATTGGTTGATCAATTGCCAAGTTTAACCTCGTTTTCATTTTCTGACCTGTGGTGAGTTTTTAGTGTTGAGGGCAATTGTGGAAAATTTTCATTGAAGGTGAATTATTAACCCTGCATTTGTCAGAAAGTGGTCAGATTTTGGTTGGAACCAACGGTCGGATTTTCCCTATTAATATTAGATTTTTTGGAGGAAGAATTGATTTTGAATAGTGATATGATAGGAAATGTGTGGTTGAAAAAAGAAAAAAATTATTGATGTGATGTAAAATATTATTTTATTGAAGAATGTGTGGCTGAAAAATGAGAATTGATTTACTGTAGAATTGTAAAATCTAAACCAAACAGGCCCTCAATATCATATCCAGTGTGAATTATTTTTTTGACGATTCTAACCTACTATAATTCAATTATTTCAATAACCTTTATTTTACGTTTTTCAATATGTATTTAATTTATTTAACCATTTAATCACCGTTAATTTACAGGTGTATTTGACAAATTCATTTAATTTGTATGCTTTTATTAATATATAAATTCCCTATTATTAATTCTCAATTAATTAACACTCACATTAATTTAATCATTTATACATTTCAGTGTTATTAATTATAATTATAAGTTAATTATAATTTCACATTTAAAAATGCATTTCATTATTAACGTCCATGTATGCTAATTAACATCTAATTTTACTTAATTAAAATTAAATATCACATCAAGTGAAATTTATTTTTTGGACAATTTTAGTTGTACTGTAATTTAATTATTTCAATGATACCTTACTTTTCGTTTTTTTT
The DNA here is from genome assembly GCA_903798355.1 of Fraxinus baroniana. Taxonomy (NCBI): domain Eukaryota; kingdom Viridiplantae; phylum Streptophyta; class Magnoliopsida; order Lamiales; family Oleaceae; genus Fraxinus; species Fraxinus baroniana. Next base: position 1,478 of record CAIGRO010002118.1, read on the forward strand.
AATATATATTTAATTTATTTAACCATTTAGTTATCATTAATGTACATGTATATTTGATAGATTCATTTCACCTGTTTGCTTTTATTAATGTATGAATTCCCTATTATTAGATCTCAATTAATTAACATTCACATTAATTTAATAGAATTAGTCAAATATTTTCATTCATTTTGTAATATCAAATAATTAATTTATATACTATTTTGTTTGAAAATTTTAATTTTAACTAAAATAAATTGAATAAATTATGCATGTAAATTATTGGTCAATAAATAATAAATGATTTGAACATCACAAAAAAGGAAAATATAGAGCCTGTTTGGTACGGCTTAAAATCCAATTAAAATTGAAAATATGGTCGTTATTGGGTCCCACCCGTCTAATAAAAGTCAACAATAACGACTATATTTTCAATTTTAATCTGATTTTAATCTCTACCACACACCCTCATAATATACAAAATTATAAAATCAAAATGTACCCATTATCACTAATAAATGAGGTTTAAAGGTATAAAAATAATTAGTAACAAATAACTTGAGTCTCAAGCACCCAAAAAAAAAATAATTATACTTTAAATTTTTTTTAGATAATTTTTAAGTAATGACCTATGGTCCGACCAATAATTTGATAACTCAGTATCTTGACCAAGTCAATGTCCGGATTGAATCTAATAACCATGCCATGTTCACTCTGCATATAATAGATTTCTAGGACACACGGCCGTGTATAGACATCCCACTCCAAGGAGAAAAGGCTAGACACAATTTCAATACCAAGAACTTTTCATTTACTCTACATTTCCGCATACTATCCTCACATACGTATAACCTAGTTTCGCTCCAAAATGGGACCCCAGATGGCGTTCGTAACCCAAATTGCATTTGCGTGTCTACAGCACTAAAAGAGGTAAAGCATCGAAATGCGTAAAGTTAAAAAGGTATCCCATAAAAGTCGAAAAATTCGAATTCGAAACTTCGAACCAGACAACTCTAAGAGGAATCCCATTCTTGAATAGACTCATCAGGGACCAGGAGCCTCTCAAGTCATTACAAATCCTTTCAATATTATCCTACAAATTTATATAAATCAATAATTGAAAATAAAAATAAAAAATACACAAAATTGAAGAAATTTGTGATATAAATATTTTTTGTGGTCGGAAGTGAAGATTCTGCTGCATATCCTTTTAGCTTTAGTTGATACCTGAAACTATCAGTGTATTCCAATCGTGCATTTATGTCTCTAAATTTTGTTTTTTTCCAAAAGAACGATGGATACCCACATGTTGATGTATGTAATAAAATATTACTCTGTTTGATTTGATTTGATTTTTTTTTTTTTTTTCCCCCATAGAAGATGGAAATTAAATTTTATTTTCACTTTTTTGCATGTTTGATCGACTAAATTTTCTACGAAATTGATTTTCCACATTTTCTTGATTTTTGAGGAAAAGTTTTTTCCATGGGTTTGGTGGGAAAAACTTTTCTATGCAAATTTTTTTTTCTTTTAATCTTTTTTTGGCCTATGGAATTTTTTTTTTAATCTCCAATTGCAATAAATTATATCCCTTTAATGGACAATTTTCATGAAAAATAAAGTCAAACGAACACCAAAACATCCAAAATTTCAATATTTTTCAGGTGAAAAATTATACAAATCAAACACAATTATTTGTCAATTCTCAGTAAAACAAGTTATATGCAATTCAATACACTGAAATTCATTTTGTTTTCACCTAATTCATTCTTGCAATCAAATGGACTTAATAATTTTATTGCAGAACAATTATTTTCACACTATATTTTGAGGCATTAGGCCTAAGGAACAAGAGACCACAACTATAAATACATAGGAAAAATGGAATAGAGAACCGTCGAGCTTGCTTCTTTTATTTCATTATTTTCAGTATTTTAGAAGACCGAATTTTAGCAAGACGACCGAGATGGTATTAGAGTTAAATGAATAAATATATTCCCTTTCTATTTTTTAAGAATTTTAGATTAGGACCACGACTTTGTTTTCTTGCTACTTATAGCATTGCCATATTAATCATTTTTTAGCTGTTGGAACTAATTTGGTGATGAGTCCTAACAAGTACCAAACATGTAAGGAATATTTTATTTTATTTTTTTATTATTTATTTTCATTATGAGAGGTTTTGAATGGATACCTACCAATTTGTTTAGAATAAAACATAAAACCTAACGTGTAATCCATAGGAGATGTTCTCTCGCGTAAATAAAATTAAATAATTATATTGATAATAGACACGGAGTTGAAAAGAGAGCATATGTTTGATTATGTTGTTATCTACTTAACGAGTGAAAGTAGCTTGTTCGTGAGAAACAAAAAGATTTTTAATTCTTTTATGCATTTGAAATTTTCTTTTGATCAATAAAGTAAATCAAATCCCAATAAATTTAACAATATAATGAGAAGTATATTGATTGGATTATTGGACTTATAAAATCGCTTTTAATTATTTAAATTTTAAAATAATAAAATATTTTATTATTGAATTAATTAGGTTGATTGAAATAAAAAAAAATTGTGTTGTCAACTTGTTAAATTTATATAGCCCTTGTTTGAACCTCGTTTTTGAGTTAAAATATATTTTGGAGTGTATTTTGTGAGAGAACATGTGTTTAAAAAATAAGCCTCGATTTGGTTTGGATTAAAATCTTATTTTATTCAAGTCAAAGTCAAACAATCAATATTAACCACATCTTTCATGGGTCCTACAACTTTTCAACTACATATTTCAAAAACTTTTATCACAATCTACTAAAAAACTAATTTTAATCCTCACCAAACACTCTCTAATAAATCTTTTTGGTTTTACGTGTAAAATTATTTTATGAAAAAACGTGTGCTTGAAATTTTTTTTTTTTTTAAAATAAGTTTTTTAAAAAATGGGGGCAAAAATTAATTTTGTTACGAGCTCATTATTCATTTTACCACTTACTTCTTTTTTATTATTAACTCTAAAAATGATTTAAAATTATATCTAAAGTTGAAACAAATTACATATAAAAATGAATTTAACAATTCTCGATTTAAAAATAGTTTTCAGTTAATTTTATTATATAAAAACAATCGCGATTTCCTTTTATTATCACTAATCTAAAAATAAACTCAATCGATTAAATTTGGATAAAACTGTGAGTACAGGAATATTTTCACAGAAATTTAAACAGGATTTTGAATTTGTCTCACATGTGATGGGCCCCACTGTGAAAAAAATTGTATAAAAAAATATGGGCCCCATCTGCATGTGTGTGGCCTGGTAGTACCTGTGAACATTGGCTCCTGTACGTGTAGCAGGTTCCATTAAATTTATATAAATTAATAGTCTTGAGACCAATAATAATGAAAATCGTTAAGTTATAGATCATGAATTGTTTTTACTGTATTATCTTAAAAATTCAACGAATTATTTATTAACGTTTGTCAGGTTCCACTAAAAATTAAATTTTTAGTAGATTTTAATAAAATAATAATAAAACGCGCGAGTAAAAAGTTGATAAAAAGTAGAAGTTGTATAAAATGTGTATTTAAAAATTATAATTTTAAGAAACGGGGTCAAACTGGGGCTTATGTTATCACCAAATCGGACCTGATGAACCAATTATTCCATTTCCGCTTATAAATCACAACGGAATATTCCTATTCCCCATTTTACCCCTAAAAAAATTAGTAATCCCTCAATTTTCCTTTTCCCCCAAAATTTTCCAATCCACAAGATCTATTATAAATGCAATCCACTCCCTCACCCAGTAGCAAAAGTTATCTTAAAATCAACAACACAGCTAAATTCGCCTATTCACTTCCCTCGCTATTACTATCTCCTACGCACAGTTTCTCCCAAATATCTTCCAAAAAAACTCCTCGTGCCGTCGGAAATGGCCTTGGAAACTATACTTCCAGATCTCGTAACGGAGATTCTGATTCCGGTTTGTGCCGTCGTCGGAATTGCGTTCGCGCTAGTCCAGTGGCTGATCGTGTCTAAGGTTAAGGTTGTCCCCGAGGCGTCGAACTCTGCAGATGGCAAAAACTTCACGGATTCACTCCTCGAGGAAGAGGAAGGCATCAACGACCACTCTATAGTTCAAAAATGCGCCGAAATCCAATCCGCCATTAGTGAAGGTATATTTCTACCTGCACTTGTTTAGAGTGAGTAATTACGTTTTATGACTTGGAACTGGATTGATTTTGGCTTTGAAGGTGTGAATTTGTTGTGCTTTTCGTTATGGATCTTGAAGCTGTAATTTTATTATGAAGTTAGCAGTATTTGTTATAGACAATGTATGTCTCTCTGTGTACGAATATTTTTTGAATTCTTCTTATGTGTAATTTAATTTCGAAGGCTTAATTTTTTGTTTAATTGTTCATATGCTGCAAAACGCATTTTTAATTCAAATTACAAAAGAGTCCCTTTTTTGCTTCTTTCAGCTCAGTTTTAATCCATATGTAACTATACTATCGCGCACACACATACACATTGAGAGATGGAGACTGGAGAGACATATTTCTATGTGAAGACTCAAAAGTGTGTGTGAGATTACACATTTTCCTTTGTTTTTCTTTTTATTATCTATATCTTCATACTTTCTCCTCTGGTTGGAGAAGAAATTAATTGAACATTTGGTTTTCTGCATTTATTTGGTAATTCATATTTTTTAATGCTCTGCAAAGAAATTTAATGCCGATTTGTTTTAGCCCCCCGTTTGGCACCCATTTTTTTCTCATTTTAATTTTTTTTTCTTTCTTCATTTCAACCACACATTTTATCAATAAAAAAAATAATATTACACATAAACCTAAAAATTCTCTTTACTTTTTAACTCCACATTCTTCCATCAATCACTATTCAAAAACACATTTTTCTATTAAGCCCTTGTTTGTCTACCATTATTGAACCAAAAATGATGTAATGAATAGTATTTTTTGGAGAATGTGTGGTTGAAATTTAAAGTAACTTTATTGGTTTGTGTGTTGAATATTTTATTGGGTGAATTTGTGGTGGATATTGTTTACTGTAGCAAATAGAGATTGAAAAAATGGTAGACAAACAAGGGCTAAAATGGGTGTCAAACGAGGGCTTAGTTCCCGGTGGGTGAACATAAGTTGACCGATTGAAAACTCCGCCTGCATTCATTTTTACCAAGGCGGTGTGACGGAGGATTCCGTATGGATCCAGCTTCTTCTTTTGTTGTTATTTCATAGTTCAATGTGTTACGCTTTCTCCTTTGACAAGTGTACAGAGGCCCAAAACAATTAGTATGAGCGAAAAAAATGTTGACACAATTATTATTTCTTTAATTTTTTTTATTCAGTCGGTGACTCGGTGTCAATTGTCATTTACTTTATGGTAGATCTGAGGAGTCTTGCTGACGTGGGAAATCTTTATTTCTATTTTCCTGTTACGGTGTTGTAAATATTGCTACGTTTCCTCCATTGCCACCTGTTTCAGCGCGTCGTTCTAAAATTAGTATTAGGTTTGGCATAATATTACTGTTGTTGGCCTATCTGCATCAACATTTCATGATTTGATTTTGTATTTGTTTTTCTTATAATAGATTGGATCCGGGATAACAAGATTATGGAGGTGGTTCACCTGTGTAATTCACTTTGGAATTCTGAAAATAAAACCAGGCCAAAATTAATGACTGAAAGACCTAATATTTAGATGATGCGATTTCTTTACTGATTAATACTCCAGCTATGATCATGAATTTTTTTCTGCAGCCTACTTATGATTGATTTGTAATTTTAAATTGAAATGAGAAGATTATGCCAGTTTTCAAGGCTAAAGGATAAGCATGTAATTGCTGTTTTGTTCTTTAATTTTCTTCCTCATTAGGACCCTCACTTGAAAGGGCTTCTACCAATTCTACACTTAGTTTCAAGAAGAAAATCATTGAAGCTTTTGCCTGTTATGCAACTCAATTTAACAAAGGCTGATCAAATATTAAGCTACAGCTGCTTATCCGAGAAAAAAATTAAAAAGGAAAACCATCAAAGCTGCAGTTGTTTGTGATGAATAGTTAGACTTGTCTAACAATGTGGCTCCTATATTCTGATGGTGACTGCGTGAAGTTGTTGAGTAACGAATGATGCATATTTGTTCGCTGTTCTTTCTCTTTTGGTTTTAAACTTGAATTTCTTAATTCTTTTGGAAATATTGACCTCTTTTGTCAGCATATATATATTGAACTTTAAATAATAGAGTACACCAACAACTACCTGTTGATCAATATAATTTCTAGTCATAAACCTTTTCTGAGTAACTGATTATGGTTTATGCTATGTCACAGGTGCAACATCATTTCTTTTTACCGAGTATCGGTATGTTGGCATTTTCATGGTTGCCTTTGCTGTGCTGATCTTTGTTTTCCTCGGCTCAGTGGATGGATTCAGCACAAAAATGAAATCCTGTACATACGACAGCACCAAATTGTGCAAGCCCGCTCTTGCCACTGCCGGCTTTAGCACCATATCCTTCGTACTTGGTGCCATTACTTCTGTGGTTTCTGGATTTCTTGGAATGAAAATAGCCACATATGCTAATGCCCGAACTACTCTAGAGGCTAGGAAGGGTGTTGGAAAGGCTTTTATTGTTGCATTTAGATCTGGTGCAGTCATGGGTTTCCTCCTTGCTGCAAATGGTCTTCTAGTGTTGTACATTATCATCAACCTGTTCAACTTGTACTATGACGATGACTGGGAAGGCCTATTTGAGGCAATAACTGGTTATGGACTAGGTGGATCTTCAATGGCTCTTTTTGGCAGAGTTGGTGGAGGTATTTATACAAAAGCTGCTGATGTAGGAGCTGATCTAGTGGGCAAGGTGGAAAGGAACATCCCAGAGGATGACCCCAGAAATCCAGCGGTATAGATACCATTTACATTGGGATGCTTAAAATTTCTTTAAGAGTTATTTGCTTCTTGCATTTTCAACTTATTTTCGATAATATTTCAGGTCATTGCAGACAATGTAGGTGACAATGTTGGGGACATTGCTGGCATGGGGTCTGATCTCTTTGGTTCATATGCTGAGTCATCCTGTGCTGCCCTTGTTGTTGCTTCAATATCCTCTTTTGGGATCAATCATGAGTTGACTGCTATGCTATATCCTCTTCTAATCAGCTCCATTGGAATCATCGTTTGTTTGCTCACCACCTTGTTTGCAACTGATTTCTTTGAGGTCCATAATGTTAAAGAAATTGAACCAGCATTGAAGAAACAACTCATTATCTCCACTGCATTGATGACGGTTGGAATTGCTCTTGTGAGCTGGATTGCACTTCCATCTTCCTTCACTATATTTAATTTTGGAGTCCAAAAGGAAGTTAAAAACTGGTAGGTTCTGCACGTTCTTTTATGATGTTTTGCAACAATTTTTTGCATTTGATTATTCCATTATAATGTCTTTGCACTCATTATAGGTTAACATTTAGATATAATGACCCAAACTAGTCCTTTCAAAAGTACCTGCCTGTCCTTAGTAATTAATTGCATTAAAGTTGGAAAACTTACTTATTCCATTTGGCTGAGAAAAGATTACAATATTTAATTATGTCATTTTCTCTGTTCTCTATCTGTGCACCCACATAGTGGAATGTGTGTAGATGCATATATTTATTTCCTTTTCATGTCCTTTTTCCTCAAATTTCAAACAGCAAATGACTCTCAATTTGCAGGCAACTGTTCCTATGCGTTGCTGTTGGTTTGTGGGCTGGGCTTATTATTGGATTTGTTACGGAGTATTATACAAGCAATGCTTATAGGTATGTTTCTGGACAGATTGTAAATTTCTTTGAAAGTATGGTGTGCATTTAACAAGTTTTGGCTCATTTCTCTAATTATATTGTCAGCCCCGTGAAAGATGTTGCTGATTCGTGTCGTACTGGAGCGGCTACCAACGTCATTTTTGGGCTTGCATTGGGATACAAATCTGTCATCATTCCAATTTTTGCCATAGCAATTAGCATTTTTGTCAGTTTTACTTTCGCTGCAATGTATGGTATTGCAGTAGCTGCACTTGGTATGCTGAGTACCATAGCCACTGGTTTGGCTATTGATGCCTACGGTCCCATCAGTGACAATGCTGGGGGTATCGCTGAGATGGCAGGCATGAGTCACAGAATTCGAGAGAGAACTGATGCCCTTGATGCTGCTGGGAACACCACTGCAGCTATTGGAAAGGTATATATAATCTGTAGCCTCAGACAATTTTAACTTTTGACGTATTTTGTCCTATCGCCAGAGGATGCATGTGGAGAACATTTTTCTGCATGCACATTCATGTATTAGCATTGGACTTAGTGCTACTAACAAAGAGGTTGCAGCTTGCTGCATTATCAGTTTTTACTCTGTTAAATAACTTTCTTTGAGGAGAGTTTTGTGGCGAATGCTCCACTCTTACATGTTACTACCGCTAATCCAAATTCATTTTTGTAGTATATGCTGGTTCTATAATCAATTATAAGCTACTTCAGTCTTCAGCTATCCGGAATACTTTCTTGTATCAGTAGGCGGAGTCTTATTTATATTATCGTCTAACAAAACATTCTTCCTCATATTTCAGGGATTTGCAATTGGGTCTGCTGCCCTTGTGTCTCTTGCCCTCTTTGGTGCCTTTGTGAGCCGTGCGGCCATTTCAACTGTGGATGTCTTAACTCCCAAAGTATTTATTGGTTTGATTGTGGGAGCTATGCTTCCTTACTGGTTCTCGGCCATGACAATGAAGAGTGTGGGCAAAGCTGCTCTTAAGATGGTTGAAGAAGTGCGCAGACAATTTAACACCATCCCTGGTATCATGGAAGGCACTGCCAAGCCTGACTATGCCACTTGTGTCAAGATTTCCACAGACGCCTCAATTAAGGAAATGCTTCCGCCAGGTGCTCTTGTCATGCTCACTCCACTAATTGTTGGCATTTTCTTTGGTGTAGAAACTCTGTCCGGTGTCCTTGCTGGTTCCCTCGTCTCAGGCGTGCAGGTAATGTTATGGAATTTGCTGTGTCTTATTTTTGCTTGTATGTCCAAGGAGACTTGGAAGTTGGAAACAAACATATATTTTCTGTGCTCTAAATTTTGATTTTGCTTCACTAAGATGCCGTAATTAATATCAGGACACTTCTTATATGAACTCCGACAGAATTTGGCCTTTGTTTGACAACCATTACACGTACACCTTGGTTTACACTCCTACACTCCTGTGTGTTGGCAAGTTTGGGTACATTGATTTTAAAAACACATTTTTCAATCAATCGTTAGATTTTTGACGCATAAGAAGTGTCAACCAAAGTATACACATTTGAGTGTACAAGTAGTCTTATTCTAAATGAAACTCTTTTTTCCCTCAAATTCATTTTCAACCGTACATTTTCACAATAAAATAATCTTCATGTAAAACCCAAAGCTTTTTCATACTTTTTAACACATTCTCTAAAAAAATCGATATTCCAAAACTCATTTTAATGGTTGTCAAACAGGGGCTTAATAAGAGTGGCTTAGATATCATGCTATATGTTAGACAGTCAATTTCATGCGTTCAATTTTTTCTCTCTCGGACGTGATTGACATTTTTGTTCTTTCTGTTTTATGTTACGCAGATTGCAATCTCTGCATCTAACACCGGTGGTGCTTGGGATAATGCAAAAAAATACATCGAGGTAAATATTTTTACAACACGTGATTTTTGGAATAAAATTGTTCGGATTTGTGAATCTCGTGCTGTTTATTTTTGGGTCAATAGGCTGGTGCTTCGGAGCATGCGAAGAGTCTTGGTCCAAAAGGATCTGATGCCCACAAGGCAGCTGTGATTGGAGACACGGTTGGTGACCCTCTGAAGGACACATCTGGACCGTCTCTGAACATCCTCATTAAGTTAATGGCTGTTGAGTCCCTCGTGTTTGCTCCGTTCTTTGCTACACATGGTGGCTTGCTCTTTAAAATCTAAGATGAGAACAAAATGTGGTGTACCTTTTAACTTCCCCTCTCTCGTTTTCTGACTTCACTGAAGTTTAATTTCTGTGCTGCTTTTTATAATTTTAACATCTGTAAGAATTAGATTTTTGAAGAAATTTTGCATGTGGGGTTGAGTCATAATTTTATGTTCTTTTTTGTTTTATTTTCTTTATGAGTAAATCTTTGTATGTTGGGAGCAGAGATGGCAACGGGGTGGGGCACCCTCGCCCCACCCCGCTGCGCCACTCCCCAACCTTGCCCCGTGCCCCGCCCCGTCCTAGACGGGGTCCGGGGCGCGGGCTTGCCCCGTTTCTTATCCCATTTAATTTTTTTTTTTAATTTTGTTCTTTACAAAAATTTCTGTTAATTATTATTTTTTTTAATTTTAAATTTTTTTATTCTTCACGGGGTGGGACACCCCCTCCCTGCCCTGCCCCTGCCTCACCAACCTGTCGGGGCGGGTTTTTTTGGCCTCATTCGGGGCGGGGCAGCGTCGGGATGGAGTGGGACAGGCATCGCTAATTGGGAGGTTCTGAATCTGTGGATGTAGTAGGTCTTCTGTCTTTATTTTTTGGTATTCAAACTAAGTTCTAACCTTTTAACTTTGTAACACATTGACCCTAATGGATGGCTTCTAGCTGTATTAAAAGAAAGCAACCCCCATCACCCCAGCTGCTTCCCCCGTCTTCTATACCGCTCCTAACCCTGGTTGGCCCTTCCACTCCCCGTCTACTTGGCCACCCAATCTACTCTCCCTGGCCCCCACTTAGTTTTTGTGATTTTCTTCTCTCTCTTCTGTTATTAAAAGTATAATAGCTTTTTATATGAAAAAAAATGAATTTTGAATCCAAAATTATTTATTTTTAGAAAATTGTGTTGTATTTTATGTACGAATTAATGAATCTAGGTAGACATTTTCGACATCCTACTTGAATGAACGGATTCTGATCACGTTCTTCGTTCAATGCATGCTTTCACTTACGTCAACTACAAACTTAAAATGTTTTGAGATTTAATGTAAAAAATAAATAAATAAATAAAGGTTGAAGATTCGTTTACACAAATTTAGCTGGTTGGGAAGTTCTGCCACAATTTTCTTGTTTTAACTTATGGAATGTCGAATGATAATGGAATGTTGAATTGGTTTGACTTTACAAATTGATGTCCTCTTAGAGTCTACTTGGGAGTTTTGAGGTACCTGTTATGAACATTTTTTAAATTATCGATTTGAGCATTTGCGAACAGATCGATTATGAGTGATTTTAGTAGCGATTTCATATTTATGAGTTTATAATCCATCGATTCTAAAAGGTTCTTTTTTTAAATAATAAAATTATGTATATATGTCGAATGATAATGGAATGTTGAATTGGTTTGACTTTACAAATTGATGTCCTCTTAGTCTACTTGGGAGTTTTGAGGTACCTGTTATGAACATTTTTTATCAATTTGAGCATTTGCGAACAGATTGATTATGAGTAATTTTAGTAGCGATTTCATATTTATGAGTTTATAATCCATTGATTCTAAAAAGTTTTTTTTTTTTTAAATAATAAAATTATGTATATGTCCTTAGTGAAGTTTTAAATTTCTTGTACTTGAAATTTTAAGTTAAATGTTTTTTACTTATAAGTAAATTTTGTGTTTTTAATTAATTTTTACAAATAAATAACTTTTTATATTTTATAAGTGATTTTTTAAGCTTATTAGTAGTATTTTTGTTTAGTAAACAAAATTTATCCAAAAGTGAGTTTTTATCTCATAACTCAATAAGTATAATCTTTTTGCTTATAAATAATTTTTTTTAGTTAATGCATTTTTATGTACAAAATAATTTTGAATAAAATATGGTGATTGAAATTAATTATTTAATAGAAGGTAAAATTAAAAGGGAATACGAGAAATAGCCAAAATTCACCTTTGGTGGGTTGAGAGACAAAATAAATTATACTATATCGATTTTGGTGATTTTTAAACCATCCAAAATCGATGTCTTAAAAAATAACAAGTTTTAATTTTTCCATCCCTTCGTAAATGAGTAAACCATAATCGGTAAAAATAGGTGAAAAAAAAAACTTCCAAGCACACCCTTACCTATCCAGCCATTAAAAAATTTACTCATTAACTCATTCTTTTTGTTTCAAATTCCTTAAAATGATATTCAATGGAAATGATGGTAACGAAAAATGTCAAAAACTCATTTCTCTCACAAAATTTTATATATATCTTGGAGCTTTATCGCTGGACCTGGAAACAAGAAAAGCAGATTTTCATAAAACAAGACATTTCTTTAGGTTTTGAAACTTTAGAATTCTATTACGTCAAACCATAATAGTTATAACATGACAAATCTTAAAAAAAAATCAAAAGGTTAATTCTAATGATTAGGTTAAGGGCATGTTTGTGGTAGATTTTTTTAGGGTTAATTTCACAAATGATCATTTAACTTATCTAAAAATTACAAAACGGTCACTGAATTTTAAAACTTGCAGAAACGGTCACTAAAGTTTCATGCGCTTTTACAAACGGTCACTGAAATTTTAATTTGTTTCACAAACGGTCACTAAATGACCGTTATGATTTTAATTCAAACTTAAAAGACCAAAACAAGTGGATATAGAAGCTTGACTACCTCAAGTACAAATTTCTGAGTAAGTCAACTATTTTTAAACAATAATACACTATATTTATGCATTAAAAGCTAAGAAATCTATGAATGATCACACAAAAATATAGAAAAATATTTATATCTCATATCTAAATTATTGATTTTGTACATATATAGGCGGAACGAGACTTGAAATATCACTTTTACAATTTTCATCTAATTTACTACAAATGTGGCACTTAATAACAAAAAATTTACACTTGAGGTGGTCAAGTTTTTGTGTCCACATGTTTTGGTCATTTAAGTTTGAATTAAAAACATAACGGTCCTTCAGTGACCGTTTGCGAAACAAATTAAAACTTTAGTGACCGGTAGTGAAAGTACATGAAACTTCAGTGACCGTTTCTGCAAGTTTTAAACTTTAGTGACCGTTTTGTAATTTTTAGGTAAGTTTAATGACCGTTTGTAAAATTAACCCCATTTTTTTAAGGATGAATTTTCGAAAAAAGATTTTATTGAAGAATGTGTGATTCAAAAGTAAGAAAAATTTATGACTTTACGTATAAAATTTTTTTATTAGACAAATATTTAATTGAAAATGAGCTTTAAAAAATCTGTACCAAATTGGGACTAAGATTAAAAAATTCAATCCCCATTTCCCATTTATTAACAACATTTTAAGTCATTCGAAAAATAGAAAGAACGGTTGTGTAAGTTTTTGTAAGGGGTCACTTTTTTAGCGGTGGAACAAATAATGGAACGGTAATTTAGGGACTATAGATCAAAACTCCACGGAGTGTTACACAGTCATTCCACAACATATTTTCTCATGTACAATAATGTCAATTATTTCACTTATTTTGTATCATTCACTGTGCATCATCATTCAAAAAACATAGCTTTATTATAGTTGAAAGCTCAAAAGTCTACTTTGCACATTCAATTTCTACAGACTGATCTCTTGCCTACGGTGGACAGGAGATCATAATGTCTATCGCTGAAGTGGTGTGAGGGATAAATTAAAAAAAAAAAAAAANAAAAAAAAAAAAACCATGTGGCAACATGTAGTGTTACACAAACATTCTTGCTTACTCGTGAAGCTAGAAGTTAGAAACGGTATCAAGTTTGGTTTACAAAGAAGTTTTTGGCTAATCAAAGGGAAACATTTTTGATTGATATAGTTAGGTTCATATGCTATGCACACTACCTGTCTACTGATATTAGGATTAATTTCACAAACAGTTACTAAACTTTTCTAAATAATACAAAACGGTCACTAAAGTTTA
>CAIGRO010002127.1:0-10313 GCA_903798355.1 Fraxinus baroniana
AGTCGTGTCAAGTACTTAACCACAAAGCTAAATCACAGGCTGACTTAGCGTGCTAACTGTGAGGAGTGAAAAATTATGAGACACTAAGACTGCACGGTACTTGAAATCTACAAGCCCATGAGGCCATGACATATCGCTCTTGTCCAACAAACATAACAGGATATTCGATAACCCTGCTTTTGTTTGAAATAGGACAATGGGAGTGTAAAGTAACAAGTCCCACAACTAACCCCTTGAAGTAAGAATGTTGATTCACCATTCACTGGAATATATATTCAGAAAATATGCAATTGTTAACTATTTTAAGCATTAAATCACATCCAAGTAAATCATATGCTTCTAAGATATCTAGCACAATAGCAACATTTACCTGCCTTCTCTTCTTGTCGATTGCTTCAATCAATCTCTTTTGAGCCATCAAGATGTTCCATGTTGCGCCTTCTAACGAGTCTGTTTGGCACTATTTAAATGATTATTTTATTAAAAACCGTATATTCGGGCAAAATTCTCTCCGGTAAGATTATCCCACTTTGGAATAAGACTGCAACAGTTGAAGTGAATTCGATATACATAGTATTAACTTCAATTCATTTTTATTTTCTAATTTCACTAGTGGTTACAATCAAATACCACTTCCATCTACAACCTACTAAAAAGAGAAAATATGGCTCTTACGTCATGCAACTCCAGAAGCTATTGAATACAATATCTACAGTCGGAACTGGAATCAACAACCAAAGTTAGTAGGCATGTAAAAGCTGAACAAGCTCTAATTGCTGATTATCAAACAAAGTCACGAAGATTTCTTCTCTTTCAAAGGTTCACAATTTGGTAAAACTGAGGTCAAAGGCATTGGTAGATTCCTTGCAGAAGAGATCATGGCCTTCCTCAAACGGTTTATTACAACATTTGCCATCCCATCAATTTCCTCCTCATATTGCTCGTACACAAAGAACAACGTGAATGCAATGACTAATGCTGCAATTATTTAACCCGTATAAAAATAATCAGTTCATTGTTTAGAGTAGCATAAAAATCACCATGTCGTAATTTAAAATTCATACCTATGCCAATGGCCATGGCCAAGAAATGTGGAACAATCAACTTGCAGAAGTAGAAGAAAGATGATACCTGCGTCAATTGAAAGATGTTAAAATGTCTGCAAGAATTTCACTCGAATTCGAGTTCAACTAATACTACATTTCTCTAATGTCAAATGAAAAACTTGCGAGCATCCAAAATGAGGGAAAATGACAGTTATAATAGACAGATAACACAGTCTCTTAGCATATAAACGATTCAATATTATCACATAACAAGTGTGCATATCATGTACAGCATCACTAAACTCACGAATGCTTGAAAATAAATTTCCATCTATAACCCATTTTTAAAGCATTTGGAAGTAACTAAAACCAACAATGCTTCTTTATTTTTTCTTTTTCTTTCTTTAAACTGAAACGTGGTAACTTAGTCATCAGCTAAATCAGCAAGTTCTACACGTCATGATGTTTGGAAATTTTCAAGCCAAACCACACCTCCAGCTCTTGGCATAAACATGACAGGCACTTGTGCTGGCTACCTGATTGGAATTCAGTCCAACAAAATTACAAACTAATGAAGGAAAAAATAGCATTACATTAGAAATACTATTTGAAAGTGCTCCCTCCTCTGCCTGAAGTTATGGATTATTGAATGCCACCAATCCATTAAGATATTATCATCTTCTTAACCTGACTAATATGCAATAGCCAAATTCTAATTAAAATATTTCATAACACTATTGACAGGGTACTAACTGACGACCCAAATATCCTGCATGAACCTTAATATCAAGTACCAATACTGTGGAGACTCTGGAGAGAGTAAATCGGGGGAACAATGTGTCATACTGCTTTCGAATATATACATGACCATAGATGGGAAAGCCAAAAATTAAGGCTCATGCCACAGAGAACTTTTTTATATGCTTTTCAGTTGGTCGATAGGGTGGAGGGAGGATAGTAGTCAAACGAAGTTACAAGTGATATTCTAATGGTCAAACACAATGCTTTAGCAATATCTTTGGGTAATATAAAACTGGCAACAGAAAAGTTGGAGCTTATTCCCCTGTTCTTAGAATCCAAAATAAAATAAAACAAAAGTAGCATTTTTAAGCAGATTCTTGGAATAATTTCTCCGTTTAATTAAGCACGCAAACAGGTTTGAAAGGTAATGTCAAGGAATCATGTCGAGGAAAGGCAGTAGCCAATCAACTGAAGACTATAAGCATCTCTGAGCATGCTCCTCTCGACAAAAAAGAAGGAAACTTCTCAGTACCCAATGATTTATGGCATAAGCCCAAGTCTAGTTTTATTTCCAAGGCTTTTGATCTCACAGTAAACCAAGTATAATTACACTTTTTAAAAGTAACTGCAATACATGCAGGCAAACAACGAACATTGAATAATTATGTAATGACAAAACTATATTAGTCAAGAAATAATACTACACACTTAATCAATAAACCAATGCATCATAAAAAAATTCATTCTCTTATATATAACAAATCTGTGATATTGTTGTGTGATTGTTTTATCAAATTTTGTGTCACCCTGAAATCATCATTTCAATGCTACAAGTATCAGTACACGTTCAATAACTTCCCTCGTAAGGAGTATATACCCAATCCCACAACAAGATGAGTTTTAGTTGACCAAGGACAGATTATCAAATAGCCTCAGTAACACATTTTGAAATAAATTTCATTGAATGAGCACCTTCAAGAAAGTGCACCAGTCTTCTCCGTGGGCCAATGACCTTGTAACAAGACTCAGTTCATTCCACATACACGTCATGGCCAAAAAGAAATTTCTCATATCAACTTTTGAGACTTCAAAACAAGTTGATGATACTCTAGGAATTGTGAATCCACATCTGTAGAAATTACATCGTAGTCAGTGAAGCAAATATTTTTACAGAAATAGATCAAAATAGAAATAAGAGTGTGTTTGATTGACATGGATAATATATCTAGAAAAGAAAATATTTTCCTTGTTTTGATGAAAACAAATACCTACTCCCCCCAAAAGAAAATGTTTTCCTTAAAAACAAGAAAAATTAGGTATATTTTTAAAAGTTGGAAAATATTTTCCATGAAAAAAATAGCAATCAAATACTTCAAAGTAGGAATTTGGATGGAAAATAAATGCAATCAAACACAGCCTAAGATTAAAATGGAAAATGCAATTTTTTAACTCATTCTTGTACATAGGTGTAAAATCAGGTTTGTACACATAGTAGATAACTGATACCATGTACTAACCAGATTACAACTTGTTTACTTGTGATAGCATGTTTATGAACAGAACAGAAACAAAGATAACCTAATCCATTATATCATGTTTCTGGATGCTCACATAGAATGGTTTACATTATAAAAATGAATAGTAAAATAAATCCCCAAAGCCAGAACATATGAAAAAAAGAGAGACAGAAATTGCCCAATTCCAACTGAGAAGAAGCGTAGCAAGTTGAAGTTCTCTTCTTTCCATTAAAAGACTTCAATCTCCCTGAAGAACTGACCGTGCAAGACATTGTGAAGACAAGCGAAGACATCCATCTAAAGACATAATAGCATCATCATCTACCAAAGAAAATCTCAATGGCCATACTTACATATTTGCTGGTAGCATACAATATCCACAAAGCGAAACAGTAATCATCATCAGAAGCTTAGCAGCTGACGTTATAAATGTCCTCCCAGAAAGGAAAAACCAATAATAAAGCAGAGCCAGCAAGAGGAAACAGATAAATGTTGTCTTCTCGTCTCTCCACAGCAGAATATCTGCAACTGCAGTAAGGTAATATAATGTCATACTGAGATGAAAAATAGAATGCTTTACTTGCTTATTCTTTTTCTATAACATCAAAAAGGAGTGAGCGAGAGAATAAAAACTCAACAGTAGCATTCAGACATTTCAAAATATGCAGCTGATAGATTCTACTTGTATTTTCCTTGATACATATGTGCCTTTCGATGCTCATATGTTGAGGCTATGAGGTTCAGTTTTGTATAACCAACTGTAAAGGATAATGGCCGCAATCACAATGTCTTGTATATACATATTCAAATGGGAATGTTGATGACTTTGGCTAACTGCCTAAATCTCTCCCTGACAACAATTGCGGTAAATTGAGTTGCACTGGCATTATACAACACAATTTTAAATGATGTGATAGCACGATATTGATTCAGGTAATCATAGCTGCTTATACACAGAAAGACATAAACCCTCAAGATCAAACCTATCGAGTCCAAATGGGCTTATGTTGCCAACATTTACATGCTTGAGCTTATAATTAATTCTGCAATTTAAGAAATGTGAGATTGCAAAAATAAAGATAAGATACAGCACCCTGAAAAAATCACTAACCTTTCCCACTGCCTAACAGCTTATCCACTTTCGATTGCTCATCAGGGTCATTGTATCTCCTCAAAGGTGAGTCTTTGGATAGAGAAGAGAATGAATCAACAGTTAACACGGCACCTTCCTGTGTCACAATTTCCATATTTAACTGTTAAGTCAAGATTATGAAAAGATCAGATCTTCTCGCTAGAGTAATTTTTATCCATGAAGAGACGCCCCTTCCACTTGGTACAGTTGGATCACAGGGAAAGATTTTCTTGGGACAATTAGGAAATCCCAGATGGAACTTCCACAATAGCAGAGTAGTTTGAAAATATTAAGCAAAGTGCACTTGAATCCAATTTCAGCATCACTCTTTACTTTCACCCAAAAAAATTAATAACTGAATGAACTCAACAACTAAGCTAATTAAGGAGAACTGACACCCTCCAATTCAATATCTAATATATATTTACTAATTCACACTTGCCCAATGAAGTCCCCCAAAAACGACAAAAATTGGAATTCAAACCACAATGTCAATGGAAAGGGGAAAAAAGAAGAATCCAAGTGCACTTTGCTTATTTGATGTAATAAAACCACTTGGTGAAGAATGGTGGTCAGCAGTAGTAGATGGCAGTGGTTTAAAGTGGAAGGTGGTGGCAGCCTAAGCAAAGATTATACATTACCATGAGAATGGAGGATAATGTTATGAAGATTTTGTTGCGATCCAAAAAGGATTTAGACGAAAATAAGTCAAAAGTCATTCCTCAAATGGCATAAAATATTTTCACAAACGATTTTTCTGAAATTGTAAGACATGAAGACTTTATTGCAATTCAAAAAACAATTTACACGAAAAAAGTATTAAATGTCATCCCTAAAATGGCTAAAAATATTTTCACAAAATAATTTATAATTACAACAGAGTTTATTCATTGCAGAATGAAATACGCCGAAACTGTAGGAACTGAAATATCATAGTAGCTCATAATTTTGATAAAAAACTAATACATCTCACTCTCTCAATTACATGCACATATATATGCATTCAATCAACATACACATCCTAGATACAAGAGCACCCTTCATCATTGTATTCAAAAACCACCTGTGTGTGTGTGCCAATTCTCAGACAAATTGATATCCAATCCAAGTAGATGTGTTTACAGAAACTCCATCAACAATGATTTTTCTGTCTGTATTATGTTTCTCTTTCTTCTTCTACTGAAATCAATATTTGTGCTTCGGTTTCTGAGTCGAGTTATCAATCCTAGATTTGGAAAAACGGAGAGGATAAACTTCTCAACAAATAGGAGTTGTTGGAAATGTTGCCTAAAAATCTCACCTGGCAACTGTGTTCAAACTCTTCAAGTTAGGTTTATACAACAAATATATGCATACACCTTAAGGAACTTGCAAATTTAATGTGTACTCAAGTCTGTAATTACTGTTTCAATTGATATTTGAGGGATCATTTATATAATGGGTATGTTGCATTGCCTTCAAGCAGTTGTCTTTAAACTCAACATGACCTGGACAAGTCACAATTCAAGTTTCGGTATGGTCTGAGATCCGCCTCAGATCTAGTTGGTGACTCCAAAAATGAGCAAGCAAGAGTATGCTCAGGAAAAATAAAAATAAAAATAAAAACATAAATAAATTAAAAATAAGAAATAAATAAATTGCTCACTTATTAAAAGAGAATTTATATGGAACATCTAGTTTCGAACACGGATACTTACTTCCAAGGAAACAACTGGTGAGTATCCAAGATGCGTCACAGCTGCAGAACAGTTAAATGTCCTTGTGCATGAAACTAATTTAGCAACATCATAAACCCACATGCATCGCTCAATCTTTCCAAAGTTCAATTTCATGACCATCAGCTTCACAAACAAAAAGAGGTAGTGAATCATCCGAGCAGGAAGATTGAAAATAGGCCTGCAACCACATTAGAAGAGAATATAATTTATTGCAGCTTGCCGCAAGCTAAAAATTACTAATAATCTGCTGCTGGAAAAATAAAAAACGCAACACCAAATAAACTAAAACTATTTGCAGGCAACATAAGCAGTCAATCAGCAAAGGAAACAAAAAACCTGCACCTCAATATTGAAGTGGAGGGGAATAAATAGGTCAAACACAATCTCCACAACTCATCATGGACTTGGTAATATAATGCATGTAAATAGTAACTGAAAAGGATAAAATACATATAACAGGATGAAAGTGGAGAATGTGAGTAACAAACATGAAATATACAAGGAGAGAAGAAATTATTTCTGTTATTTTGTCGAATAAAAAATTCTTACTGTTTTCCCTTGAAAAGCCATTTTTTTTTTTTTTTGGAAGTATATTATTCCTAGTTTCTACAAAGTTGAAGGATATGGAACAGTGAAAATTCCTCAAGAAAGTGACCCTACTGAATATTTATTTATAATCACAAAATTTTCTTTGAGGCCATGTTCCCCAATTCTGTCGTGTATCAACAAATTAATGGAACACATTCATGCCTTCTCTTGCACTATGATTTCGCTTGAGAATTATATTAATGGGAAACCATGTTTGCTAATTTTGGAGAAAATCTAGTTTCTTTCTTGGGCCTTTAAATGAACTTCTTCCTCAAGAAATTTAGCGTTGCGGTAACGATAGGAAAATATTTGATCAGATGCACTATGATGAAAATTACTTCATATATTTGGCTTTAGAGTAGTGACATAGGTCTCAATCAAAATTCTTAAAGTTTTGTGGCCTACACGCAAAGTTACTAAATTTGGAGAATTGAGTAGTACAGCCTCACAAGCCTTCAGATGTGTGCCTCGCTCAAATGAGGCATGTGCCTCCATAAACAACCTCAAAATCTTTTGTTCGCCGTACTCCAAGGCCGGCCACAATCGAGATTTTTTAAACAACGTTAATGCCCAATCAAGCAGCTCAAACTCTTGTACTTCATGATACAGCTTACATTCATCGGAACAGTTAGCAGAGGTCTCAGTTTGAATTTATAAATGCGCAATAATGATATAATCAACACATAAATCAGGTAATTGAAGGATTTGCAGAATAAGCATCCAAGGAAGAATTAATATATTTTATACTCCAAAAATTTACCATATCAAGTAACCAGAATGAGGTTCGATACCTCTGATAACCAAAGCTCTCCAATATGAGAGGTACAAAATCCCTCACCTTCATTGGTTCAAGATTCGTGATGAAAAAGACCTACAAAGATTTCAACTGTAGGTAGACTTTCCTAATTCTTGAAAGAAAAGTGACAGCAAAAAATCAGCACAGGAACAACTAAAATACCTTTCCAGACGTAGAAACCATCTGAGAACTTAGAGATTCTTCAGCGCAGATAAGAGCATGGGCAACATTATCCACATAGGTGAAGTCTAACATATTCTCACTACTTCCTATAATAAACTGAAAAGGGAAAGCCTGTTACTTATACAAAAAGAATATGTGCATGTGGTGCTGGATTACAAATGTTACATGCAGCAAAAACCACAAACAAGGTAGCAATGATGAAAATTACAATGAGAAACAACATTTATTTCACTCTGCATTAAACAGAGAGTGAAGAGTTATTTTACATGAAATATGTCGGAGAAAACCGAGGAAAAATGTCAATGAAAAGGCCAGTATATCAACAGTACACATGTTGTCAGTGAAAATAAAGAGCAATAAGAGATTTTTCAAAATATTGTACCATAATTAATCAAAACCAGAAATTTATGACATGAAATAGTTATTAAACCTTGGCCCAGCTGGAGTTTGCCATGTTGATAAGTGATGGCATAAGTTGATTATCTCTAGGTCCAAATACATTGGAAGGACGAAGTGCACAAGTCAAAAGGCCATCAACTTTGTTTGCAAATAAGACCATTGCCTCTGCTTGAGATTTAAGGTCAGTGACCATGTTCTCAAACTGTTTCAAAGCATTTAAACAGAGGAGTGAGAGAGAATCTTATAAATGACTAGCAGAGAGTAGGAAAGAAGCAAAATCTCAAGCTTCTCGGGTCAGAAACATACATGGTTAGGGTATGGCAATGATTCTTCTACATTACATATATCACGTGAACCATCAAAAACTACATCAGCAGAACTGTTGTATATAAGATGTTTAACTTTACATTCTCGACAAGCTTTGAGTACATTTTTTGCACCTGAAACGTGGAGGCAATACGAATATTAGTTAAGAATGAAAAGCAATATATTCTAACTGGCCACTGCATCATAAGACCTTGTTAAATGAAGAGAAATTACCTTGAACGACAATTGTATAGCAAGAAAAGAAGTCTCGAGGGAATGAAGCCATAGATTCAGTATAGAATACAACTGACACACCTTCCATAGCTGCATAGAGAAAATATTATATTACTGAACACATCCCACAATGTACTAGATGTCAAAAAGGCTCGACTAGTAGATTCGAAAGGAATATCAACATTCCAAAAATATGCTTATAATAAACCATAAACCATCTTTAAAGTTCATAACAAATTGCAAACAAACGTAAAATAGATCAATAAAACAAATAATACGTCGCAAATAAGTAATCACATAATCTATTACTAGAAGTAGAAAAAACCTAGATATCCCACATATCATCACTATTAATAGGATATTTACGAGAATCGACATATTTGATTCCCTTGTCATCCTCCTCATCACTATTGGTCTCTTCTCATTCTGTCATCATCTGCCATTTGCAATAATACCTTCATCTTCCCCTTCCCCTTCCCCTTCCGAAAAAATGAAATCAAGAAGCCCATAAAATGTTCTAGGCTATAAAAAAAAGAGCCAAAGAGTTAAAGAGTCGAGGACAGTAATACAAACCCAGAAAAACTTAAAAAAGTAAGGCAAACGAGTGCGTATCCAAGACATAGTTATTGTGACGGTTTAATATAACAATAAAAGGTGGTTATATTGCCACCACAATATAACCACAAACGAGTGCTTCTCGTCCTTGATGATAATTAAAATCAAAATATTTTGTTTTCATACTTTGAAACGAAGTAAAAAAAGAAAAAAATCACACTTTTATTTATTTATTTTTGAAAATACGATGGAAAATAAGTTATTTTACACCAATTCCATGGACATTTGAACATAAAACTATTATCAAATACAAAATGTGTTAATTGATGGAAAGTTTGAGTATAAGAATGTCATAAAAAACCGTTAGAAACATAAATGCTATAATGGGCAAAGATTAACAACCTTTTAAATGCAATTAAACTATGGTGCAAGAAATAAAAATCATGGTGTGAATATAATTACCTAACAATAAATGATATATGTAGATAGATATGATTGGATCAAAATTTCTTTAAAAAAAATAAATAAAACAGTTCCCACACCACACCTCATCTGTCTTTCAGTAACTCCTTATGTACAGGTAGTCATGTTACACCTTACTTGAAACGTGATTTTTTTTTTTTAATTGCAATTAATTTTTAATTGAATTTAACTATTCAAATATTTGAATATCAGATATTCACAATACGGTTACAAAATAAAGTGCATTTTATCGCACGTGTCACAATTACAAAAATGCAAATCTAGACATTCAACTTCATACCCCTTTTACTGAATTAATATATATATATATATGCAAATAGATGTAAAATGTTCATCGATGTATAAATGAAGAATTACATGCCTTTGATGACCTGTGGTTTATCGCGAACATCAACATGGAAATAAGAGGCGCGAGCAGAGGAGAATGCTTCGGATAGAAGCAACTCAGAAGGCTCTAGTTGGGGAGACTGGGTGTAATCTGCGACTCGGACGATCCAATTTCCGAGTTTCAGCAGCCTCTCCACCAGCACTCGGCCTATAAATCCTCTGCCTCCCAACACCAAGCACGTTTCCAATACCTCGGAATTACTGCCACCATTTTCCGTTGCCATATTC
>CAIGRO010002159.1:0-12039 GCA_903798355.1 Fraxinus baroniana
ATGACTATCTTTTTGGGACGGATAAAAATACTATACAGAATTATCTTTTTGGGACGGAGGGAGTACTTATTTTCCAACTTTTGATCAATAAAAATATTATTTTAAAACTTGCTCATAGGTTTGAAAGTGTTGGTCACTGAATTATTGGAGGGTGACCAATAGGAGATGCCACTTAAAGAAATGATTCACTGTTTTTTCTTTATTTTGATTGGATATTTTGTAGGAATATGTACCAGTACATGACAGGGTTGCACCCAGACAAAGTTGGGAAGTGAACCAATTGTTGGAGTTGGAGTGTACTACAAGTGGGACCTCCCCAAAATCTTAGACATATATAAAAACTCACTCATATTTGTATTATTAGTATTAGTATATAAATATATAATATTCATATAGTGTGAATTATGTAGTTCCATTTAAATCAGAAAGAAATGGACAGCATAACTGCAAGTGTAACCAAACCTTTGGCCCTCTCTTTGCACTCATCAAGTGGGCTACTTCAAAGATTCCCATATCCTAATCACCATTTGAATAATCATAACATGATCTTTATGAATCTATTTTTATCAATTTAAGTAATGCATGATTTCCCCCCACCCCCACGCCCCCACTCCCCAACTCCAATAAGAGCAAATATGTCAAGGTTGTTATGACTTGAGATTATAAAAACGAGCTTCCGGTGTTAGAACGAAGAAGAACCTTCCTATGATAGATATATATATATATGCCACTTGATATATAATTAGGTGTTTAGTAATATGTAATAATTTAATTTAATGAAAATCCTCAAAAAATTAATTTAATAAAAGTAATTTTTAAAATTTTAGTTTAATTGTATATAATTTAAATCAAACTGTGTAACTTTTGGAAAAAAAACATATGTAAGAGATATATAGCCCTTGTTTGGTATACATTAAAATTTTTATTTTCATTCTTCTACTCATTTTCAACCACACATTCTTCAATAAAATAATATTTTACATTACATCAATAACTTTTCTTTCTTTTTCAACCACACATTCTCTATCAATCTACTATTCCAGAATACACTCTTTCAAAATAATGTGGCTCAAACACACCCTAAATTAGCATGATCTTTACGAGATTAAAATCCAATTAAAATTGAAAATATAGCCGTTATTGGGTCTCACTCATCTAATAAAAATCAATAATAACGACTAATTTTTCAATTTTAATTCGATTTTAATCTCTACTGAAAACGCTCATGATCTATAATTGACTCTAGTAAATAACCGTGTCAAGAGTGGAACCTCTTTTTCAATTGTGATCGAGTATGGAACTTCATATCGAAGCCTAGTCGAACATGTCAAAACACTTATAACAATAATACATAATGCATTCACTAAATATTTAGATAAATTGGGCTATGTTCGGCAAACATTAAAATTTTTATTTTTATTTTTATTTTTCTATTCATTTTCAACTATACATTTTTCAATAAAATAACATTTTACATCACATCAATAACTTTTCTTTCTTTTTTAACCACACATTCTCCATCAATCTACTATTCCAGAATATATTCTTCCAAAAAAAATGTGGCTTAAAACACACCCATAATGATTAAAAATTAAATTTATTAAAAAGTAAAAGAGAATAAAAATTAAACTTAATGACACTCATCATCGTTTGAGTGGGTAGTTTGAAAAAAGTTAGTGGCCCTCAGACAAGCACATTCATGCAATTTTGACTGACAACAAATAACGGGAATTGATTGAAAGATGAAAAGAGAAAAAATGTACAATCATCTGCTGCCACGTCAACATCGATAAGAACTCCGTCAAGAATTCTCCGTGCTCATGTCATTTTCCCATACAAGCATTATATAGAGGAACATGACGGGCCGGTAAAAAAAATTGGATGTCCTTGTGAGTGGACCAATTGCCTTTGATAT
This sequence comes from Fraxinus baroniana, assembly GCA_903798355.1. Taxonomy (NCBI): domain Eukaryota; kingdom Viridiplantae; phylum Streptophyta; class Magnoliopsida; order Lamiales; family Oleaceae; genus Fraxinus; species Fraxinus baroniana. The sequence continues at coordinate 1,916 of CAIGRO010002159.1, forward strand.
TCAAAGGGCCAATAAGAGATTTGCCTGTAAATTTAGGAAGAATTACCAAAAACCCTACATCTCAAATATACAATTCAAAAACAAGGAGCGAAGTTTAAAATTCACTAATCAAGTGTTAATACATATTTAATAAATTAGTTAATGCATATTTATTATAACAAACCACCCACCCCACCCCACCCCACCCGACCCAAATTTCAATCCCTGATAACCCCAATTCATCTATCCTTCTCTCTCTCTCTTCACTCTCTATCATATCTCTCTCTATTAACCACACACCATACCCACACTTGCCCGCTTGCCATTGAAGCGAAGTCATCATCGTTGCCACCACCATAACGTGAGCATTGATGCCTTGCTTCATCGTCGCAACTGCAGGACAAGTTGCTCGTAGCGTCGTCGATGCCCGATGGTCGTTGCTTGCAAGAAATGTTCGACTCTGCATTTTTGTTGAGCGATTTCATGTCGACGGTGTTAAAAGGCAAGTTGTTCTCGCTTAGCTGTTGTCTTCATCTCTACCTACCATATTAAACTTTGAGTTGAGAATTTAGAGTTTGGGTTGAGAAATTCATGTTACCATGAAATAAAAAATTTGAAATTGATTTAGTGGGTAGTTGTTTGATGTGGTGGTGTAGGTAGTTGTTTGATTAGATGTGTTGGGTGGTTGTTTCATCAGATCTGTTCTTTAGCCAGGGTCTTGGGATGGTTGTTGGTGTTTCGCAAATGGCACTGGTGATTTCCTAATCTGCAGGGTGGTTCTATTGTTGTTGTTGTTGGTTTCTGTTGGTGGTGGTCTAGGCGGCGATGGTTCTGTTGCTAGTGGTGCATGTGGTCTTGGTAAGATGGTATGCCTTTGGTTTTTTATGTTGTTGGGAGAGGCGATGGCGGTGGCAGTTGCAACCGTGTATGACCAAGTATATCTTCATTGTGACTAGCTGTGACAAGATTTATGTTAATTGTGACTATATATGACTTGGTTACATACGGTCACAAACTAGACGGAAATGATCACAGATAGTCAAGCTGAAGACAAATTTGATCACAGTTGGTCACAAATAATACATGTCAATGAAGGTAGTATTTATGGTTGTAGATTTGAGTTGAAAGTGGTAGTGGTAGTGGTAGTGCATTGAAGGTGATGGTGGTGGTAACTGGTCGTATTGGTCGAGATGTGTGCAGATTTGTTTATGGTCACCCTTTGTGCCAAATATGTGTTTATTGTGACTGATTGTGATCAATTCTGTATTGATTGTGACTAATTATGACTTGATCACATATCGTTACAATTAAGATTAACCTGGTCACAAACATACACAATGAAGACAAATTTGGTCACATTAAAGATAAATTCGATCACAATTAGTCATAGATAACACAGTTAGTCTCAAATCTAGGGTGATTCCGTGGGGGTGGAATGTAATCTCCAAAAAAACGTTTTAACTTTTTTGAATTTTTTTAAAGGTTGGGATGGGGTTTAATCTCGAGAAATGTTTTCAATTGTTGAGAATTTTTTACAGGTGGGGGTATGGGATAGTTGGATATAATTAATTTGGTGGGGGTGTTGATACTATTCATAGGATGGAGATTAATTCCAATTAGTTATATACTATATATATTATTAATTGGAATTAACCATGAATTTTGAAATAATCTGACAAATTTATTAGTTTTAAAATGTAATTCTTATATAGGTACAAATCAAAATCGGATTAAAATTGAAAAACTAGTCATTATTGTTGACTTTTATTAAATGAGTAGAATCCAATAACAACCATATTTTTAATTTTAATTAGATTTCAATCCCTATCGAACAAGGTCATATAGGAGCTATGTATTGTTCCATAAATTTATTGTAATTTTGTGTGGGATTCCGGTGAGTGGGTTCATTCTTGAAATTTCCTTTTGTTCTTTCTTTGCGCCTTCTTCTGTAACGGACCAAAAACTGAACTGATTTCCCATCATCAATCACCAACAAAGCATTTTTCAACCTACAATGAATCCTCAGCCATATAACAATCAAATCCAAATACAGTCAAGTCTCACAAATAAAAACAGCAGCTACTCAACAGCTTCTTAAAAAAATTCTTGAACATAAGAGCATTGCCGAAATCAAGTTTGACGACGACCAAAATAATTAAAATGCACGTTTGAAGCCCCTCTCACCTAAGTCACATACACCAAGACAGGGAACAAAGGTAACATTGTCTTCATCTTCCCACTGTACTCACCTTATGCACACATCTACAACAGGTTTGGTATATAGTAACGAAAACAACTGAACAATTAAATTGTTCTACTTGCTTAACATTGTCTAGGGTTGCCCACACCACCTTACCAAATATGCCGTTAAGACACTATTACATAACTCTATGGAAGGCAACAGCAGGAGTAAGCAAAGCCAAAGGCCAATGGAGACGGGAAGATGTTCACAGGTTTCAAAAACAAGAAATGAGAATGCTAAATGAAATAATAAGAGAAGAATTCAAACATAAACACGAGGAGAAAATGAAATCAAACCATTGAGGCTAACTATTAAAAATATAGAAACTACATGTAGTAAATGAAAATGCAGATTCTAAATAAGAAAAAATAGCAATGAAAGCTAGAGGAGCTAAAAATAAGCACTTCTCCAGTAGCTGTGTGTCGAAGTGGTAATGAATGATGCCATTGATGAATGTGCGCTGTTAGGTTTCACATATTAATTAGGAGAAACAAGCAATGTACTCATATTGTGCCGCTCTCAGATACAAGCTGATGACACCTGCCAAGGCAACAAAAACACAATTTCCTCAAAATATTAGCTTGATCACAGAGTAGGCCAAGATAGTGTGAAATTATTAGCTTTAAGTCAAGCTTCATATAGTTATAGATATGTACATTTTCTATTTTGGAAAGGGGTACACTCAGATGAGAGAGACGGGCACCTCCGGGTTGCTGGGACCACAGAGGTTACACAATCCATCCTCCATGTTCGAAGGCACATCCATAGAGGAAATTCCCAGATCCACCAAAAGATGGTCACTTCTTCCAATGGCTGTTGGTTCACCATCATCCATGACAATGTATTTTTCCTCAGCACGCAAAACTACATCACCAGTATCCTGAATGAAAGGAGCTTCAACATTTGATTCTGCTGCTCCATCTAAAAGAACTTCAAGGGGGGCGGTAAGACTGGTGTAATCATTAAAATCAAATTTCACTTCTAGAATAGGAATATCAAAATCCACCAAAGAAGCACGTGAAGATTCACAATTTCTAGTCATGTTATCTTTACAGCACCCTTCTACAGCCACATATTCAGTGCATTCAGCACTTTCTAGTAGCGTATCAGATGCATTCCCAGATTCATGCCTTGAATCCTGCTCTGAAGTAATGTATTTATCATCAAGGAAGACGCTGCAGGGTTCTCTTAGTTTAGTTTCGCCAACCATCTGGCAACTGTCAGTTGCCACGTCTTCAGCTTGATCAAGTGGAGAATTGATATTGTTACCCATAGAACTGCAACAAGTATCTTCTTTAAGAGAACTGTCTTGTGTACTTGATTCAGATATTTCACTTAAGTGTCCATTATCAAGATACGTCCTACTTTTTCCGGCACATGCAGCACTAGAATTTGACCCTAAATCATGCAAGCTCTTATTTCCAATAAAATACCATGAGTTTGAAGTAGTTGCAGGGTTGTCACACTGAAAATTTGGAGAAACTATCTCATTACAAAAGCCATTCTCGTCATCTCTAAATACGGAAGCTAAATCTGAAGGAGACTGGGTGTTGTTTAACTGCTCTTCATCACCAATTTCTTTTTCAGTAAAATCAGGGGCTGCAACTGCAAAAATTTGGGTATAATGTGAAGACTCTTCGCAGCCATTTTCCACTGTGGGGGAGTCCTTTGCATTCATTTGAAGAGATGAAGCATGTTGAGGATGTTGGTTTTTCTCACCCACTTCACTAGTAAATCCAGAAGTCATTTCAATTTGTTCTGAAGAATGAGTTGTGGCAGTGGACAAGAACCCAGTAAGTGCTGCAGCTAAAGCTGCGTTAATTGAAGTTTGCTTTGGTTTTACGCAAGGAGAATCCTTCAATTGTTCCAAATCATCATTGTCTTCTTCGTCCTCATCGCACAAAAACTCAGGAGCACTAACCACAAGACTTGGGTGAGAATATGGAGCATTCAGAGGATTGGGCACATTATGGGATAAGTTGGAAATGTTACTAAAAGATAAATCCTTCTTTTCCAAGTCTGACTCCTCACAAGGCTGATAATTACTTCCCTCATTGTGGAATGAGCCGGAGTTGGATTGACTGCATGAAAATGGAGGAGCAGATATTCTCCCACAATGTGGCAGTCCAGAATTCTGCGAGTTTTTTGCAAATGTTTCCAGTTGCTGCTCTACCTTTTGAAGCCTTGCCTCCATCCTCTCTATGGGCTTAAGTATTTTTTCTTCGAACCTCAAGCATACATCTTCTACTTTACTTACTCGAGAAATAAGCTGTTCCAAAGCTCTTTCAAGACGTCCCTGTGGCAAGTCTTGCATGTCTTCTGGCTCAACACGTGCCTCTATATTTAGAGCCGATGTTGATGGCAGGAAGTTAGCTGGCTTTGATGCACTCTCATCACCTTTCTGCAACCTCTCATACTGCTCATTAACTGGTGATTCTTTAATATGGTTCTTCCGATTAGCGATCTCAGTTGCATCAATTGTTGGCAACCCAGTTTTCATTTTATCATCCTTCTGCACTTCACCAGAAGCATGTGTGCCTTGTACATGTCTGTTACCTGATTTAGACAATTGCAGAAGCGTAGGGACGAGCATGGCCATTAGAGAACTTCCGTTTGAGCTTCCTTGTTGCATAGCCTGATTTCCTGCATCAGTTAACTCAACAGGGTCCGCATATACATAAATTTCATCAATATAGGCACAATCTTTATCCTGAAGAGATAGAAAACGAATTGTGAGCACCGTGCATGGATCTGCATCGCTGATTTGTGCTGTAGCCTCGTAGATATCCTGAGGATAAATATCAGAATACCGGACATTATCATCAATGTAAACTTATTTCTCATACAGAATTGATGATGCAGAACATAACAAACAAAGAGATCAGAGAGAGAAGAGAGATAGATATAGAGAGACGAAGAATTTAAGAGGAAGAAGATTTCAATCTTCAATCATGAATAGTAGTCAGCCAAATAATGAAATTCTAGGTTACTTTTTATAGCACAAAGGTGTCAAATCTAAGGGAACTTCTAATAAATAACAGCTACTCAAAATAATAAAATTCTAGATGATCATAACTAATAAATATTTATCAAAATCAAACTCTATATTTATTCCTATCAACTAAGAATATCTTCCATTCTCCATCAATTGACCTTTTAGACTTTCCACCATGAAATCACCAAGCAAAATTAAAAATGATATGTGATGTCCCAATAGTAATTGCTGTCAATTAATTGATTCTTTACAAATGAAGCAAGAAATACAAGGAGATAGTCTCTTATTTTCATTTTATGGGAAAGCAAAAAGCTATTGTTTTACCTTTACAAGACTAATGATAAGATTATCAAAGTTCCAGAACATGAATGTAAAACAGTATCCCATTTTTTTCGCAAAAGGTAACAAGATTATAGAACATATAAGCAGCTTGATAATGCCAATTTTACAAAATGACCTCAACTCCCTCCAAGAGCATCCCTCTAACGATAAAGTGAGCAATGACACCGTTCTAGACCAACAAAAGAAAAAGTGATTGCTACATGACAGGAAATCAATTAGAACAATCTTATAAATGATGGGTGTCATTAGTTTGAATTTAGGTTTAAGGATCACATAAAAGTGTTTGTGAACTTTCTTTTCTTGCCAATTTTATTTAGAAAATGAACAAGTAGGTGTTGTTATCCTTAAATAACTTTTTTACTCTTTTGTCTTCTATATAGAGATAAGTCAAGAAATTTTTACCCTTTGCATCTTTTATAGAAATAAGTTAAAAAGAGGTACTGTTTACATAATTTATGCAACAAGAAAATTGCAAAAGCAAGAATCACAAATGAAGAGGTTATAAATAAGTCACTGGAACACTATACCTGAGCCTTTTCCCTTCTGTTTGTATTGGTAGTCTTGATTGAAGAAAAATCAGTTTTCCCTCTGTTGATATGGGTTTTGTTTGAGGAAGAACTTCTCCCATCCTCAGGGGCTTTAACGTTTATCCAATCGTCTTCACTAGTGACAATACTTCCTCCATCTGTTAATTCCGGAGTTGGTTCTCCTATGAAACCCACCTCATGCTCCTTGGTAACATCTTCAAAGCCAGTGGTTTGGAGAAACATCTCATCTCTTTCAGCAACACCACAGCGAACAGTACAAAGGTACTCATTGCTACTCTGAGGAGAATTTGCATAGTATATCTCATACACACGAGCAGTACTTCGAACATAAACTTGACCTATGTCATACTTTTGCCCAAAACATACTGCAGGCACATGGATATTTGTAGTCAGTTTGAGAATGCAGAAAGTTCTCAGAGAATGTTGAGTAAGTTACTTTGAATATGATTCATATATCCTAAATTAGAAGGAAGATAAAGAAAGTGTACATGATTTAGAAAAAGCTATGATCAAAGACAAGAATGGTAGCACAATTGATGCAACAGAAATTAACTGACTGAATCATAACAGACTTCGGAAGTCTAAAACTAGAGTCGTCCATCTCAAAGAAAAGAATTTTTGCTTGGAGTGAAAGTGTCCATGTAAAATGATAAAATTTTCTTAAAGAAAGGTTAAAAAGCATGACATCTCATTTATTAGCCTCTTCAAGTTTTAGGAATGAAATTATTCTAGTTTTTATTGGTTACTACAAATGGATGATATTCATACGCAATGGGTCTCACATTTGTTAATCCTTTTCAGTAATAGCACCTGGTGGACACGGTAATATGGACAGTCCACGAGTCCGGGATTAGTAATTCATCAAATCTGTACTAGCCTAGGAATTAACAAGTCAAGAATTTCTACTTGAGTCCTAGTCCATGTGGTAGGTAACTTCTAATTCATATACGTGTAATCTCTTATGAAAAGAGCTCATCATCATTATGAAAATTTGTGATGATTTCTTCTTCTACTTGCTGGACAACAGTGAAATTTGTAATCTATAAGCCTCATATTAGTTAATTTTCTCTTTGTACTAGTTTCACATGGATAGCATCGATAATCCGTGAGTCTCAGATTAGTTAATAAATGCATTCTTTATGAGGCTAGGAAGTCTTGGATTTAATTACAAAAGCTTCCTATTTAGAGTCCTAGTCCTATGGTAGTGGTAAATTTTATAAATCTACATACGTAGTCTCCTTATTTTGACGAATGACGATCATCATAAGAGTTTTGTAATGATATGATGATATCTTCTGACCAAAGGTAAGAATTAAGATGATTCCCCTCACCTTTTGTGAGGCTTTTTCTACCACAACCACGACTGCATAATTCTTCTTTCTTGAAAGGCACTTCATTCTTTTATCAACAAAAGTCAACACTTATAGAATAATCCCTTCCTAGATCAAAGACACCAAACTTCAACTTCTCAAAAGTGAAGTCCACAAGTACTGTTCATCAACACCAAATGGAATGTGAAATTCTTTCCTTTCTAAATCCTTAAACTCCATACTTTTTATCTCTTATTTTTCCATATCTAGAACATTCTAGCCTAATGCTTTCCCCCTACTTTCACCAGCATACTTTCTGAACTATGCAGTTATAGACTCCAAGTTTCAGTTGTATATTTAAAGAGAGTCTTTTAATACTCATCCCAAGCCATAAATATCCATAATTGCACAAAAAATGATACAACGTCTAGGAATAATCACATTTTCATCCTCTATATTATTTTGCAGCTAACTGGGCAATCTACTACATAAAAATGGAAAAGAAATCACATTTGATTTCCCAGTTTATGGAGTTCTAGTCAACCTAAGGAAATTATATCAAATTCAAGGGAATGATTGGATAACTGGTTTAGATATTTGAATTCTCCCAATTACTATTTGCACTCAGGTACTAACTACTTAATAGGGTAAGGGGGAGAAATTTTAGCAACATATTTGATATTTTCATGGATTAAACTCTCTTTTTAATGCCTTATTTCTTATTGATATCCCACGTTAGTGCTCATTAAAATAAACTCTTTTTCGTTATAGTGTCAATAATTGATGCGGAAGCTTACGTAACAAATAAGAACGATTTGGAATAATCTTGCTTTGTATATATTGAATAATAATTGATGTTTCAAAAAGTGTACAACACATTTGTATTTATAGGCAAAATTATTCTCTAATCCTATTAATATAAGGAAACTAATATAAAATCATAATCCAAAAGAAACTAGAAATTATATTCTAATCAATAAAGAAAAGAAATCATATTCTAAACAAGAAATAAGAATAAAAAGATAAAACCTATTAGAACTAGAAAATGAAACTAGAAAAGATAAATCACAATTGTAGTATAAAACTACTAATCCTGATTATGTACTATATCAATCTCTCTTAAGTCTTAACTGAAAAAAAACTCGCCATCGAGTTTGGTTAAAGAAAAGAAATTAAATCAATCGGGGGAAAATTACTCAAAAATTTCTGTAAATACTGATATTGAAAAAAAGATCATTTCTTGACGTGCTCGATAAACGTCATTATATTCTTCAGCTGCATTTTTCAAAGTCAATTTTGTTCCTATCATACTCATATTTTATTCACGGACAATAATTACGTGATATTCCTTCACATGCGAAGCATGATTCAATTTCTCATCTTTGAGTTCGCTCTCGGTAGATACCACTGGTGCTATTTTCAATTCTTTATACTTCTCATCTTTTGCTATAATGTTTAGTGATACTTTCTTCCAAAAAAAAAATAGTATGCGGACTCAAATTCTCATCGTCCATGTTTTCTTTATTCTTATTCAATTTTTTGACACTGAAGCTATGTAAAAGGTTTATAAATTTTTTATTCTCAATTTGACAATCTTCACATTTGACTCCTTCATGATTGCAAAGTTTAATTTCTTCATCTTCTGTTGGATACTTCTGATCTTCAACTTATTCATCCTTACTTGTGCAGTTCAATCTTGGAATTTTCAATTGTAATTTCACATTTACTTTTATTTTCATTGTCAACTTTCATGTGTAGGGGATCAGCAGATTTCAAGTTTTCAACTTGCACATATTTTTCTTTTTCTATTGTAGTATCATTGACGGTAAAATTTTCATTATCTTGAATTACATCTTTTTTACACTCATCATCTACCTTATGAATCTTTTTCTCTTCGTTTACACTAGTACTCACAAATTGCTCGTAACATTACACAAAAACAATCTTCTTATCAAACTACCTAAACACGTACATATTATCTCGACCTATATAAGTGGCATATTCATCATAGTATCATGGTTGTCCCAAAAGTACATGACAAATCGTCCATCTCTACCATGTTACATATAATCTCACCTTTGTAGTACTTTCCAAGATATTGAAATTTTGCATATCTCCATATTTTGAATTTTTTGTCCTTGTGAAACTTGATAACAAGATGAGTATTTTTTAGTCTTCAAATTTAAGGATTTTGCTACTTGTACATAAAAATGTATATAAGCAGTTACCGAAATATGAGGAAGAAAAAGATTGGATGAAAAAGTTGGTTGTATTTTAAACTGACAAATGATAGAGTGCCTGTGACATTATATAATCCATTATGTCAATATTAATGTACATATAGCAAAATCCTAAATTTAAAGCTTTCACTAACGCTTTGGACACCAAGTTCTCACTACTCTTATGATTTATTATCACTTTGCATACCTTGTTGTTGATGGTGTATCGTGTTCTAAAAATTTTGTTGCACTTTAATTATGACTCGATAGACTTTCGAAAAATTCTTGATAACTTGTGTGTATTCAAATTTAGCTGGTACTCGAGAACAGTGTTCTAAAAAGCGCTCATTATGAAAACGCTTCACCTTGAGCCTAAGCGTGAATTTAAGCAGTCAACAACCATGTTGACCACTTAATGCTCGCCTAAACGTTCCTAGGAGCGCCTAGTTATTAAGGACGTTCAGGCTCCATCATTATTTGTTCAACTTC
>CAIGRO010002191.1:0-16362 GCA_903798355.1 Fraxinus baroniana
ATTCTGAAATACTAGATTGATGGAAAATGTGTGGTTGAAAAGAAGAAAAAGTTATTGATATGATGAAAAATATTATTTTATTGAAGATTTGTGGTTGAAAATGAGTAGAAAAATGATAATGAAAATTTTAATATGTATCAAATAGGGGCTTAATGTATCTTCACAGTCACAAGTCAAAAATGAAAAGAAATGAAGACACACACATAGCCCCTGTTTGGCATTAGATACAACGATGAAGTGGCAATCTATTCCGATTAAACAATTTTCATCAATTTTGAGAATAAGTTGTGAAATTTGAATTAGAATGAAGTTTAATAACTAAATTGTAACAAATGAAATGTTAGTGACCCAATTGAGATTCTGCTGAAAGTTCAAAGACAACAGATGAAATTTAAATGCGCAATGCAATCCATATTAGATGAAACCGGTCCGCCGCCGCTTCTGTAGAGTAAGCATGTCGAACGTGGTGGTGTTAGACAACGGCGGCGGCCTAATGAAAGCTGGAATGGGCGGAGAGCGCGACCCGTCGTGCGTAGTCCCCAACTGCACGGCCCGACCGCCGTCCTCCAAGAAATGGCTACTTGCTGACCAACTCCTCTCCCCGGCGGAGGATCTCACCTCCGCCACCCTCCGACGCCCCTTTGACCGCGGCTACCTCATCAACCCTGATCTCCAGTCAACCTTGTGGGCCCACCNTAATGAAAGCTGGAATGGGCGGAGAGCGCGACCCGTCGTGCGTAGTCCCCAACTGCACGGCCCGACCGCCGTCCTCCAAGAAATGGCTACTTGCTGACCAACTCCTCTCCCCGGCGGAGGATCTCACCTCCGCCACCCTCCGACGCCCCTTTGACCGCGGCTACCTCATCAACCCTGATCTCCAGTCAACCTTGTGGGCCCACCTCTTCACCAACCTCCTTAAAATAACCCCCCCCAGTACCTCCCTTCTATTAACTGAACCCCTCTTCAATCTTCCCTCCATCCAACGCTCAGTCGATGAAATCATCTTCGAGGAGTTCAATTTCAAGGCCCTTTTCGTGGCCGATTCCCCGTCATTGGTTCATTTGTACGAAGCTTCGAGAAGGCCATATGGGTTGGTCTCGAAGGCACAATGTAGCTTGGTGGTGGACTGCGGTTTCAGTTTCACTCACACAGCTCCGGTTTTTCAGAATTTTACCCTGAATTATGGGGTGAAAAGACTAGATCTTGGGGGGAAGGCACTCACAAATTATTTGAAGGAATTGGTGAGTTATAGAAGTGTGAATGTGATGGATGAGAGCTTCATTATGGACGACGTTAAAGAGAAGCTTTGCTTTGTTTCTCTTGATGTCCCCAGAGACCTCCAGATTGCTAGGTGTGTACTTAGCGTAATTGAATTCCTGTTTCTTTACAGTTCTTTTTCATTAACCGTTTTCGCATTTTTGTGAGGTTTGATTGGTTAGTTAATTGAATTTGTCTGGTGCATTGCTTGTGTTTTCAGTATGATCAGTTTGTATGTTTTCAAGAACAATTATGTTAATGTTGTAGTTTTTTCTTTCCCAAGATTAATCTCTTTCCAAAATGTGAATGTGTATTTTGCGTTTGATGATTGTCTTTGTAATGAACATAGTACAGTTATTTCTGAATACCAGCGATAAATATAGGTAGTCGGATGTTATATCTTGGTCTTTTATAGTCTGTTCGACTGTGTCTGCTGACCCCCAAAAAACGGATGCCAACAGAAGAAATAGAAATTCACATCTTTGTAAGCCAAATCGCAATATACTCAAATCAAACTGCTAATCATATTAATGAATTAGTGAAGAGAATGATTCGAAGTGTTTAACAAGTCGTAATGTGATTATTTTGATGATAAAAAGGGGGTCGGCGTAAGGAGTAAAGTTGAGAGAATCAAGGTTCACTCAAATGTAAAATTTGCATTAACCTCCACTGGTGTAGTGTGGCCTTTTATACCTAAAATAAGGTGATTGAGGTCCGTTGGGTGATGCTGCATGTGGTCCTGTTGGATCCATTGGCCCCTATTAACATCAATCAATCAGTCAACGGCTTTAAATGCTAAGATTCCCATATCTTTTAAACCCTAGCTTTGAGATTAGACAGTATAGGAGTGTAGAGGCGGCATTGGAAGGGTGTTGTCTTGTCAATCACTTCACCGTAAGATGTTGCTAGAGTCCGGACTATTCGCCTCGACAGGGTCGTGTGAGTTCGCCTTTGCAACAAAGGGGGTTGGTTTGCTTTGTTTTCCTGGGAGATGGTTTGTCCCAATTTGCACAACAGGGTCGCCCATACTGGCTTATGAGGCGTCAATCTATCCACCCGCCACGTGGGCATTTTTAATTACAATTATTTATATAAGTAACAGGTCTATTTGATATTTAGTGTTGAAATTACTTTTCAAAAATCAATAAAAAAAGTGTATGGAATTGAGGGCCAAAACTTTGGCATGTGCGACCACATAGGCCATGGAGGCATGTGGTCACATGTTGGCTTGCAGGGTTTGTACGCCCTGCCATTGAATGACCTATGTGGCCGCATAGGCTGGTTTTTCAAACTGAAATCTGTGTCTTTTTGGATGGAAAATTGTCACTCTTCATCATGTTTTGGCACCATTTCGTGTAGTATTGATTGATTGAGGTCTATGAATAGGTGATTAATGATCAATACAAATATATACAAACTACTTGAGATCAAATTCCATTCCAATCAAAACCTCTTTCCCTTCATATTCAAATTTTGTTTTGTGTTCTTGAAGTTTTGGTAGAAAATACTAAGTGCTTAAGGTATTTTTTCTATTACAAGGCTTCATTAATCCTTCAAACCATTATCCAATATCTCTTTTAAGCATTAAAATCTATCCGAGAGGTGGCAAATATCGTTTGAGGACAACGATATTAATGTTTGAGCCTTCATCTTGATTTTGGTATTCTTATGCTTTGTTCTTTGTTTCATCTTCATCCCCTTTGTGTGGAAACATCTTTCTACAACATCTAGTTCTTCTAGACTTCGTTAAATTTTTAGACCTACACGTGTTTGGTTACTTGTGCATTTGTATTGTACTTTCCTTTGTGATCTTCTCTGACCAAAATGAGTTTTTCCAAGAGTCAGAAGTGGAGAACCTGATTGGAAGAAGAAATTAGTGCTGGCATATATTGTTGACTTCATTTGAAATTGTGCATCATACAATTACATATTGTTAATCTGCTATTTTAGAATGACTTGTTGCACATAAAATGATCAAAGAAATAGTTGTAGAATGACAAAAGCATACACACACAGTAACAATCGTTTGTGTTTTAAACCACATAGTAGTTTAAAAATTATTTACACTGCAGACGCACACACCCCTTTTGTAAATAGGCCAGGGGAAAAAAATTGACAACACATGGTGATAAGCCGCGGCTGACCAATATCACCATATGGGCAATTGTGGAAACAATATTTACCATTTATGAATTGTGAAGAAAATACTGAACTTTGAGCCTTGTAGTTTCACTTTGATGTCTTGGATTACACGTACAGTAACAATCTTATTATATCATGCTTAGGCTGATGAAGGATATATTTCAATTGTCCCGATATGACCCTGATGCATTAAGTGAATCCTATTTTCTTTATGTTATAGGAGCTGCTATTTCTTTCTTGTGAGAGTTTCTGTTGTTTCACATACTGTCGTTCATAAAATGAACTTGCAGGACACTTCTTGTGTATTCTTTGTGATTAATAAAATGTTTTGATTACCTATCAAAAAAAAAAAATGAACTTGCAGGAAACATGGAAAGGATAATGTATTTAGGTGTACTTACGTGCTTCCTGATGGTGTCACCTATACGAAGGGTTATGTAAAAGACCCAGATGAATCAAAGAGATACCTCACCTTAGATGACGAGGCCCCTTCTTCCCGGAGAGGAGAAAATGATTACATAGAACAGCAGGATCGTACAGATAAAAATCAAGACAGAAGAACAGTCGACCTAACAAAAAACGTAATCTCTTCCCTATTTTCAAGTCTCTAGCTTATTATATTTTTCCACTATTTAAATAGTTTACCTTTTGAACAGGAATTTAATTTGACAAATGAGCGGTTCCTTGTTCCGGAGATGATATTTCGACCAGCTGATTTGGGTCTGTACAGAAGTTTTATATTTCGAAGTGGAGTTTCAATTTATCATTCTATCCTAAAAGTGTCTAAATTACGATTATGTTTGCAGTTGATTATTTTTTGATTTAAGTATTCTGATCACACAGTGTTACACCCTTAGAGTTTCTAATCTCTATATAACTATATGTAGTGGAGTTGCAATGAAGAAGTTGAACGTTATTGATACCTCTAATGCATTGGTTTGTGATTATGTGCATTTATTTATGTTCTATAGGAATGAACCAAGCAGGACTTGCAGAGTGTATTGTACGATCTGTCAATTCCTGTCATCCTCATCTTCACCCTGTGCTGTACGAGAGGTAGTGACTGGAAATATTGGAATGTCAATCTGAGATATTCTAGTTTTGTTGTGGTTGGACCTAAATTTCATTTAGAATTTTATACTTGGCAGTATTATTTTGACTGGTGGGAGCATATTATTTCCTCGATTTGCTGAAAGACTGTAAGCTTCTTACTCTCTATCTTTTTACTTGAAATCTCCTTTTCATGTATTGCTTAAAATGCTTTACAATACTTCTTGTGACCAGAGAGAGGGAGCTTCGACCTCTCGTTCCTGATGAGTACCAAGTGAAGATAACAACTCAAGAAGAGTAAACTCTTTTCTGAGCACTCTATCAAATGATTTTTCTCTTCTTCCCGACTGCTAGTCAATTATGTTTCTTCTGCAGTCCAATATTAGGTGTTTGGCGTGGGGGTTCACTTTTGGCATCTAGTCCCGATTTTGAAACAATGTGTGTCACCAAGGCGGAGTACGAGGAGCTAGGGTCCGCTAGGTGTCGTTCAAGATTCTTCCACTAGCAAATAGATCATCAAGGTAATGGCATCAGAGTTCCAGGATATGTTTGGTATACAGTATTGTATACACAACAACGAACAAGATTTTAACTTTTTCCCTTGATCCTATGTCGTAGTGTCCAGAACAACATACCAAATGCGCCACTGTCGCATTACAAATCCATGAAGTTTGCATTCAGGCCTCGAAATTGCAAGGTTCCATCCCTTTTCAAATGCATTTAATCCTTGGTTCTGGAAAAAAGTTTGGATTGTCTTACAGTATCTGCTATAACTTGATATCAGGAAGATGAGGTTGAAGAAGTAACCAGTTGCAATTGATTTACTGTGGTTTGCCAGCTGACTTTGAAACCGTCTTTTCTGGGCAAAATTCACACTCATCTTCAAAGAAAGTGAATTGAACGGCCTGATTTTTTCATGCAATCAGATTTATGATCAGTGCAAGCCTCTACAGAATTTTGTATTATTCCTATATGTATATGAAAATTAAACCAGTTATCTTGTAACATGAATTTGGTTGATCCATTATGTTAATGAAAGCATTTCCCTCTTTGAAATTCTGCGTGGCTGTAGGGGTTTTACTGATTGGCCGGGATACAAATAAATAAATTAAAATGTTAATGTATTTTTCTTCTGACCACATATAATATTTATAGTTATGCTATTATTTATTTTTAACAATATTAATCAATTCACAAGACTCGTTTTAGCACAAAAAAAAAAAGACTCGCATTCACACTATTTTTCATCCTAAAACCAAAAATATGAGAAAAATAATCAATAATAATTCTCTTAATGTACGCTCAACAAAAGCCATCGAAGCAGATATTGTACGAGCCAGTGTGAAACAAGAAAGAAATTAAAAGTATTTACAGTCATCTATAAACTTTCTAATATACAACACAAAATTTCACTGTATTCCCTCTGTATTTGGTATGAAAAGCATTGCAAAAATATCATCAAACTAGGTTCCAAAAACCAGCAATTCTTCCAAATACCTTTCGTTCAGATTGGTTATCTGGCTATGCAAGCGGTTTTGACATATAATGTCAAAAGTTCTTCTACCATCTCGGTTAACCGAATTGCATCCATTCTCACAGCAACTTCCAAGTTTCTGGAACCAAAAAGAGCTCACTAAAGTTGGGACTATATTGCTGTTCTTAGAACAAGATTTGATGGCTGGTGACAACCAAGAAATCACGAGCCAATAATACCAGCCAGGGCTGCTCAGTCGGAGTACGGCTGAGAGTCCATGCACAGATGTACTAATTTCCTTTGATACTGGCCATAATATTCACCAACCGCAATAACATCTTCATTCTCCGGGTTCAGCCCAGGTAAGTCGAGCTTCTTAATCTTTGTTGAAGAATCAGATTCATCAAAATCCGGGATGGAGAGAAATTCATCAAGGATTTCATGGCAAGCAAATATGAACATGGCTGCCGTGTCTGGTAGCTGTGCCTCGCGAAGGGCTGCCAGTGCCTCCTGCAGTGCACCAGCTGCAACGTACAAGATCAGAGCCCTGCATTGAATCAAAGGTAAGGATACAATAAAATGGAGAAATGTCTCTGCACAAAATAAGAAATGAAAGAGCTGTACCTCCAAATGTTATGTTCAGCGCGATGGACGTGTTCAGCCCACCTCTGCAAAACCCTGCACAGATAATTCATTCAAAATTAATCAACGTGAGGTTGCCCAACATGCATACAGATTTGGATTGCTTAGATATATAAAAGTTGTTTTTCGACATGATGCTCAGAAAGATATTTTACTAAAACCAAGAAATACCTTTTAGCTACTTCAGCCCTTACAATCTATGCTTTCGATTCATTAATACTTAATAGCAAATTCTGCTTTATATAGCATTGTTGAAAATCTCAGCGTCGGATGGATCATTTGAAAACTAGTGTTCAATGCTTATTTTAAATAATAATATGCTCGGCGGAAGTGCACTGGCCTTTTATTTAAAATCTTGCTGCACGAGATTTTATTAGGCGAGTAAAAGCATTTTTTATACAATAATATGGATAAAATAAAGAGATCATCAATGCCTATTGACAGATCAGAAATGTTTCGCTGCACGTATTTGTAAAATAAGATAAAACTGCAGCATCTCATGGAATGCATGTTGGCTTGGAAGCCTGCCCAAACCTCTCTTTGATTCAGTTAAAATAAAATTTCATGGATTTTTTTTTTTCTAAGTATCAATCTAGTATAAATTTTTTGTCCCCCCTGGCCTGGCGTCAACATCTCTGACCATAGGAAAACGACCCTAGTAATAAGACACTGGAGGGCTACAGGGACAGCACTTTCATGCTTTTAAAAAATGGACTTCTTTAATTGATAAAAATTGAAAATAAGTTCTTTATTTAGATCGGCCTGCAACGGTTCCTGTGCCGATCAAAGATCAGCTTCTAAAAATTTTATGGAACCCGAGGACCGGCCCTAAGGCTGATGGATGTCCATCAACCTTAAAAACAGCCTTTTAAAAGGCTGTAGCCCTTTTATACAATAAGGCAAAAGCCTTTTATAAGTTGCCTTTTATATGAAAGGCTGCTTGATTGACATCCTTTCGTAGTAGTTGGACGGGACCATGTCCATCAACTCTAATTTTAAAATTTTAATTTTTTAAAATATTTTTTTGTCATTTAACTTTATAAAATTAATTTATTTCTTTTTTAAAATGTTAAAAAGGTCCAACAGAACACCACTAGTTCCTTAGTTGCTAATTATTTCCCCACCCAAACCCCTATATAGAAAACACTATTGACATCTCTATATTATATTCGGTCCACTCTTTCATGCATCAAATTATACGCACAAACACAACTGCAAATATAAATTTTTTGAAGATCCAAATTCACCAAACACGACAAAGATCTCTGCCGCTGCAACCTTTTAATTGTAGAAAAAAGGAAAGAGGGCATTTCCACTTTATTTGCCAACAAACTGATGAAGAAAACATAGACATTTCCAAGATGAGGCTCTCTCGTAGCTATGGCAACAACTGTTCCACCTCCGCTCCCACCGCCATTACTACTTTCACCAAATCAGAAAAAACTGAGAACCTGACCACCAAAGCCACAATTCCTGTCACTACTGCCCCCACAAGCCCTATAGCCGCTGAACAACAAAGGATATAACTTGTGCTTCAGTGGTCCAAAATTAGTCTTACAAGCAAGTCACTTATGATAAGGTTTTTTCATCATACCAAGCAAAGCTGCACAGAAAGAGAAGGCTCCATATTCTTGTCATTATTGACGGCAAAAGTGGCGATGTTATGGATGATCATAGTGGTAGGGTGACAGGGGTAGGGTTATCCAAGTGGCTTGTTCTATGGCCATCAAATGCTTGGGATAATGAAAAAACCTAGTTACACTCGCTAAATATGTAAGGAAGATACTGGACAAGTGCAGCAGCAGCAGGAGGAGGAGGAGTAGTAGTAACAAGAGAAGAAGTTATTGTTATCTTCTTGGCATCATTTGTAGTAGTGGCGATGGTGCCAGGGATGATCGTAGGGCGATAATAGCAAAGAAGGAAGTGTTGCAGTGGAGGATGTTATGACCGTCGAGTGCTTAGTACAATGACAACATCATTGCACATGCTACACTTGAGCCACCGGAGCATGAGTTGTATCACTTGTAGGTTCAGCTGCCGTAGGGCTTGTGGGGATGGCGGTGGGCATCATGGTTTCTTCTATTCTGGCAGCGACAGAAATTGTGATTGTTGGGCTCTTGGCTTCTTCTATTTTAGTAGTAGGAATGTAGTGGAAAATGTGAAAATGGAACGGTTGTTGCCACCGCTGCAAGAAGTTGTAATCAGGGAAAGGGATACATTTTTTTCACCATTTCAGTGGCAATAAAAGCATTAACATTGATCGCTTTTCTTGTCTTAAATTCAAGACGGGGATGGCGACAGAGACCTCCGCTGTGAGTGAATGAATTTGTATCTTCAAAATCCATATTTACAGTTATGTTTGTGCATGAAAAAGAGTGGACCGAATATATTAGAGAGAGATTATAGACCAATCAGTATGGTTGTATACAAAGGGTATGGTGGACAAATAATGAGTAAGAGTGAAGAAGGGGTGCCACGTATGCATACACACTTTCAACCATATGCCAAATTTAGCTCCTTAGCATTTGGCGGAGACTCAAAAAGAAGTAAATTATTTTGAAGTATTACCATATTATGAAGTAAATATGTAACTGATCAAAGTTAAGACTAGATGGAGAAATGAAGGTTTTAGGCTAGGAGGAACTTGGGGCATTGCTCAGGCAAAAAATAATTCAGTAGCAAGACAACTAGTATGGCTCGTACAGTGTATTGAAAGAAATGATTGGCAAACATGGCATAAGATCTTGAACAAAATTTTAAAAATATCTTATCTTCTATATTTAAAAGATGCAAACTCAAACACTACTATATCTTAAATTCAATATGCGAAATCACCTTGCATAATCAGACCCTTTCAAATGTGTTGCAGCTAGAGTTGCAGCATCAGTCCAACAGCCAGCATCTTGCAGCTGTAAAGAAATGGAACAACATATAAGCAAGAAAATATTACTAAAGTTATCACTTATCACCCTTGAATCATATTACATGACCCCTTGTATATTATTTTTGACTTTCCAGTTTTTCTTGCAGCACTCACGGCTACCAATATAGCCTATGATAACAGAAGAAAGTAAATAATTTTCCAAATATGACTTGAAAACAGACTGACATAATTAAGGTCCATGCTTGCTGAGTATTCCAACAGATCAGATTCCCAAGTTTTAACAAATTTAAGTGCTCATAAAGTAACCAAAATACGTTCAGTTGCATGTGGAACATTTACAGGAACCAAATTTGCACAGCATAAGCAAGAGATAAATTGTTTTCCGTCTTGCACACGAGTGATACAAAAAGAACCATGGGAAACCAGTATATCATATCAAAGCCTGAAATCTAGGTAAATAAACAGTTTCAAAGTCAGCAGCTACAAATTATTCATCTAAGACGCTGACAAATTGTATAGACAATCCCTTCTTTAATTAGTTTCTTAATATATGTCTATACGCTTGGAGAAAGACTCTTGACCACATTTTCACGTCTTATTACATTTACCAAGAAGTGAGACCTTTAGAATGCCTCTTCCTCCCCCAAGTAGATTTTTTCTTAGATAAGTCCGAAACGAAGATAATGGCTCCAATATGTATTTAAAATTCAAAAAACTCAATACTGATCAAAATACATTTCAGCCTCCATTTCACAATTTCACAAGTGGTTTATAAAGAGGTATAATAGTGGGTCCCATGAAATGGGTGCATAATAATTAGTGGTAGTTAGGAATGTGGTGGAAATTAATCTTTGACTTTGACCGAGTTTACAAACCAATATATAAATTGTTGTCCAAATGGAGGCTTAGTTTTTACTCGTTCCTCCCCCTTCCATTCTTCAAGGCCAATGAACAACTCAGGAAATAAATCACAAATGATTGAAAGCAAGAAGTTATTCATAATTATTTTGTCTCACCACATTGGAAATATTGAACAAAAACAGAGGTATTTGATTACAGAATGCTATCCCCTGTTTGAGGCCCATTTGAGAATAGATTTTGTAAAAACTTCATTTTCAACCACACATTTCAATAGACCCACAAGTATTATCCACTTGTTCACCACTCATTTCTATCTATTTACATATTAAACTGCTTATAATTTTTTCATAAACGGAGACTTAGTAATTTGACAAAAGAAAAAGGGGGAAAAAAACTCAAGATATACTATCATATGTTTAGATGGCTTGTCATCACAGATGAAAAATATGTAAATTAGCTAATGCAAGGGAGAGAGAACTAAATTCCCAAACAGACGCTTCAGTTAGCTCCCTCCCTTTTGCGTACCCTTGCCTGGCAAAGACAATGTGCACCCTCAACTTTTTCTACCTACTTAGAAATATCCACTCAATTTCCCGCTCTTTGTTGATTAATACTACTACAATTGAATATTTTCCTCGTCTCTTTTTATGAAAGTAAAATGTGGTGCAACTGATAAAAGGCTCAGAGACTAAAATTTTGTAATTCTGTTCGAGGAAAAAGACTCCTTTTCAAGAGATTTTGTAGCCCAAAAGTGATTAACCTAAAACCGAAGTCATTTCTTGGAATAAAACAAACGTGAACCAAATGAGGAAACAGAAGGAGAGGAATTCAACCCAAAATGACAGAGTTAAGATATTCAAGAGGGGCAAGATATTAGCTAAAAATATATAATCATTATATTGGACAACGACAGGGTCCTCCCTTTCACAGCCATAAAACAACAGTTCAGCAGACTGAAACCATGCGTACAGCAGCTCTTCTCCTGGACTGACCTGCTTAGTTTCCACTCCTGCACTTGCTCCCAAACACTTGTAAAGATATTTTGGAACCATCTTCATTCAAGCAAATTTCTCTCGCAACCCACTTTTTGAATTCAGAGTTTACACATTTTGGTGTGGTCAGATAGGTACTACAACTTGCTCCGAAACAGAACGATGAAGTCCGATTCTAGTAAATTGCTAGCCTTCATTCAGGACCACCATACACTATGCCATACATGAGGTTGGAACGTAAAAGACGCAGTGCACAATCTCAAGGTTAAGGTGACTCCAAAACATAGTCCAGGACCTCCTCCATCTATACCTAGACTTCCATTCACATGCACTGGGGTGGAGGCGCCACGACGAACAATGTAACTATCCAATGAATCTCATCAAAACTCTCTGGATCTAGCACTTGGATTATGAAAAGTACAAGCTACGCATTTGTTCAATTTAATAAAGAAATGTAGTGAAACTATTTAATATGCTAAGATGTGTGATGGAGTGAAATGCCCATACATCTGGACTGCAGAAGGCAAAATTAATATATAAAGCACAAGCCAGAAACAGAATGGCCCAATTTTCAATTCCTTCCAACACAAATATCAATAACCCATCTTATTAAAACTCTGCAAAACTCATATCATTTCTAATAGAGATATGCAAGAAAAGAACTCTACCTGAGAACAAGCTTCTTGATACCTCCCAACAGCACAAAGCAGGTGCGTGCCAGACAATGACTGGTCAGTTCTAACCATATTTGCTGCAACCACCTATACAACAATAACGGGAGCTAAGTGACAAAGGAAGAGAGATCTTAGGTTAAGTAGGAACAGTTACAGTTAGAAGAAAGAATCACCTTGACAGAAAGTTCAAGTAGAGATTTTGACACTGCAGAAGAAAGAGCCACAGCTTGCAGAGCATTGGCATAGAAGTAAGAGCTCTCTGGAGGAGTAGAGAGCAGTAAACTAATAGCACCCTCCAAGTTCCCAACCGACACAAGTCTGATACTCAAAGAAAATGAAATATAATTAGGTAAATGATTTACATCAAATCCTTTATCTTAGATGTTAATTTCTATCTAAATTGTGTCCAAAGAAAAAAATCGTTCAAGATAATACTTAAATGATATACACGTGAACATGTTTAACAACTTATGCTTTTAGCCCAAGTGATTCGACATTGTATTAGAGCAGGCAAAGATTTGTTGATAGCTAGTCCACCTTCCATATGAACTGTTAGTGACTTAGTGTTATGTGAAATCATAATTGTTCTAAATTCTCCACATTGACAATCACTTATGTCAACAAGTATTCTGTAGGCTTCCATTTTCTAATGCTTACAGCATAATGGTAAGGATGGTGTTTCTTTTACCAAACTATAATCAGGGATATGCATCATGAAATTAATTTTTCCTGGGTGGCAAAACAAAGAAAATTAATTAAGTATAAAGCACAATCCTAAGGCTATGCAGTATCAACCAAGAGAGCCCTCCTTTACAAATCACGGTTCATAAACTAAATGGGAAATTTTTTTCTTCATTGGCCCTAATTAGTGAAATTGTTCGTGCAGGGCAAGGAAAAATTTGGAGCTCTCTCTAGTACTGCAAAGAGGCCTGAAAAGGAGGAAATCACATTTCAAGTGAAAGAGTCCACTCAGCATGTTCAAAATCAGGAGGCCGTTCACTACAGAACAAATAGAGCTTCTGCGTGATTTTCTTGATCATCTAAAGGATAAGTCAATTCCTAGTTTCCCTTGTTATGTTGCCCAACAAGATAATTTTTCTATAGCTTTAAAATCTCAAACACATTCTCGAACTCCATGGATTATTGATTATGGAGCAACCGATCATATGACAAGCTTGTCAAATGCCTTTTCCACTTATACCCCATGCACTGGTAAGCAAAAAATTAAGATAGCAGATGGTTCGTTGTCAAAATTGTTGGTAAAGGTCCAGTTTTTATTTCAAAAAAAAAAAAAACGTGCTTAGATTCTTTCCTCGATGTTCCAAGGTTACCTTGTAATCTTTTTTCAGTGAATCAATTTACCAAATAGAATAACGTATAGCTAAATTTTTTCCCATCGTGAATTTAAGGACTTGAATTCGGGAAAGATGATTGGTAGTGCTAGAGAAGAGAATGTACTCTATTATTTTCAAGATGAGTTTGTGTTGGATGAAAAAGCTCAAGTTGTGATGAATGGTAATACTCAATCTACTAAATTTGTCTTTTGTGGCATTTTAGATTAGGACAACTGAGTTTTCCATCTCTAATACAGTTATTTCCTTTGTTATTTCATAACAAAAACCTTCCCGCTCTGCAATGTGAATTTCGTGAATTAACAGAGCATCATAGAGCTCATTTTCCACCACATTCCTACGAAGAGTCGGCCACTTTTACTCTTGTTCATAGTTACATTTGGGGTCCTTCCCATGTGACAAATGTTTTTGGAACTTGATGCTTTATTACTTTTATAGATGATCACACAAGACTTTTTTGGGTGTACCTACATGCGGAAAAATCTGAAACAACCAGAATCTTTCGTAATTTTCACGCTTACATAAAACTAAAACCAAATTTGGGAGAAACATTAAGGTCTCAAGAACACATAATGGGAGAGAATATTTTTCTAATGCTCTAGGGAACTATTTGACAGAAAATGGCATTGTTCATCAATCATCATGCATTGACACTCCACAACAAATGGCTTAGCCGAAAGAAAAAATCATCATCTTCTGGAAGTTGCTAGTTCAATGATGTTCACAAGTGGGATGCCTAAATATATTTGGGGAAAAGCAATTCTTATAGCTTGTTATCTTATCAATAGAAAAGCCAACCCACATTCTTAAATATAAAACCCCATTAGGTGATACCAAGAGCTGTTTCCTACAAAAAAAAATAAAAAACTGTTTACCTCTCTTCCTATTCAGGTTTACGGTACCTAGCATTTGTTAATGATCGTTCTCCTTCTCAAGGTAAACTGCACATTAAAGCTATTCGTACAATTTATTTGGGGATATTCTTTAAACCCAAAAGGCTATAAATGCTACTACCCAAACAAATGTTCATTTCTTTTGATGTCACCTTATATGAAATCAGCCATAGAAAATTTCTCCAGAACCACAACCTGAATTTTCTATTCCAACAGCCTCTTCTATTAGTCCATCAGTTTTACCCAATTTTATTGACCGAACTGTGACCTTGGTTCCGAAAAAATAATTTTAATAGCGCGATTGAGCAAAACAGGTTGTTACAACTAGAATTGCTTACGTATTCCAAGCGGAACAATCAATAAAAAGTGGCAGACCCGCTTATATCTCATAAAGCCGTTGTCTCTAAACTCTCTAGTGTAGAAATTCCTAGAACAGTGCAGAGGCTCTAAGGATTCCAGAGTGGAAGGCTGCAGTTTTAAAAGAAATGAGGGCACTAGAAAAAAAAAAACTACATACCGTTTAGCGTATTTACCTGAAGAAAAAACTATGGTTGGGTGTAAATAGGTTTGACATTAAAGTACAAAGTTGATGGTTAAATAGACAGGTATAAAGCAAGGCTCATGGCCAAGGTTTAAATTCAAACATCTTGACATTAAAAATGCATTCCTCAATCGTCAATTAGATAAAAAGGTTTATATTCAATTACCTCCAGGTTCTGCAGATTCTTATGGAAGAGAAGGTTAGCAAACTTGAGAAATCCTTATATGGTCTTAAACAATCACCTAGGTTCTCTAGGGCTATTCAACGTTTTATTTATAATCAAAGCCAAGACGATCATACAATGTTTATTAAACATACTGCTGGTGGTAAGTTGAGAATCCTCATTGTTTATGTTGATTATATAATTTTGACAAGAAGTGACAAAAGTGAGATTAAAGATCTCAAACATGTGCTTGCCAAGGAGTTTGAAATTAAAGACCTTGGACTTTTGAAGTATTTTCTGGGTATGGAAGTGGAAAGATCAGCCAAAACCCAAAGGTAATGTTATTTTATAGAGAGAATATACTCTTGATTTATTGGAAGAGATTGACATGCTTGGATGTAAACCATGCGATATTTCAATTGAAGTTAATCACAGGCTTGCTGTTGATGAGGAAGGGAAAAATGTTGACGAGTGATATCAGAGAATCGTTGGTATGCTAATATACTTGTCTCATACGAGACCTGACATTTCCTCTTCATTAGTGTTATTAGCCAGCATGTGAATTCACCAAGTAAAAAACACATGGAGGCCGTGTACCACATTTCAAGATATCTTAAGAAAAATCAAGAAAAGCAATTATTGTTAAAAAAAAATGGAACATGAAGGTCGAATCTTCACAGATGCTGATTGGGCAGGTTGTTAGTGACAACATTAGGATATTGCACCTTTGTTGGAGGTAACCTTGAAACATGGAGTAAGAAACAGGCTGTGGTAGCTAGAAATAGTGTTGAAGCTGAATTTAGAGCAATTGCTCAAGGCATGTGTCAACTGCTCTAGCTAAAATGATTCTTGAAGAATTGAAGATTGGAAATAGAAGGGCAAATGAGATTATACAGCGATAATAAGGCAGCTATAAGCATAACATACAACCCGGTTCAACATGATATAACAAACTACGTGGAGATTGGCAGACACTTCATTAAATAAAAAATAGAAAGAGAATGATCTGCATGACATCTGTCCCAACACAGATACGATAAATCCTGTATTTGTTACCAGATTCTTAGGTAGATTGTAACAACTTTTCTGTTATTCTTTTAAGTTTATAAATAGTCCAGTATACACACAATGTATTTGTATATCTATGGTATATGAAAATACAGCTTTCTTCCTACCATGTTAACATATTATTTTTTAGATCATGACATGAGTGCGAATCAGCAACCTCCAATGTTGATATTGAAACAATTCAATTTGGTCCACAAAGGTAACACCTCGAAATTGCATATATCCATAATCAGAGTACAGTAAAAAACCCAGGGACAAATATACCATGACTGAGTTTTACTTAGAACTGGCCCCAGAATTATCCAGGGGAAACGATAGGGAATAAAACAAATTTGAAGGAATTTAAAGACTTACTCATGTATATGGTTC